>VZRN01005091.1:872257-909827 GCA_013397935.1 Dasyornis broadbenti
GTTATTTACCCTCTCCCCCCCCCCCCCCCCCCCAGACTAGACAGCTCACAGTCTTGGATCCAGAATCTACACCAAAACCCCCGTGTACCTGCACCCCGAATTGAAACCTATGGACGAAAGCCACAGGTGTTGAAAACTTAAAAACAGCAAGGGAAGACCGAATCAAAGCTCTCTGAAAACGGCACTTAACTGCCCTTTACCTCCAGCGCAGTTCACAGGACCCCACAGGGCTGTATTACAGGCAACACTTAATTACTCTTGTGCAGGAAGAACTCAAGCAGGTTATGGCATAAGCCGCCCACTCAGTCTGAAAGTAATTAGGGGCAGACGTTCATTAGGAACTTCCTAACGAGTCTGTTAACTTCGTTACCCTACTCCAGTAAGCTTTCTTACAGGTACACAAGGCAATTTACTAGAGAGCGCGAGAGGAGACGCAGTAAGGAGCAAAAAGAGAAGGGGAGGGGGGGTTGGATTTAATAAAGCATGCGAAAAGAAGGCCGACAACTACAATTTGACTCATTTTGTGAAGTGACGAGTGCTCTTGTCCGTCAGGGTGACGCCCAGCTCAGAAGCAGGGGCGGGTCGCCGGGGTCCCCGCGCAGTGCCCCACCAGCTCAAGGCACATCCCCGCGACGGAGTGCGGGCCGGGCAGCCCCCGCAGCCGCGCTCAGTCAGGGCGAGGTCTCCATCTCGCCTCCCTGGCCCGTCACCCCCCAAGGCTGCTCCCCGCTCCCGTGGGGTGAGAAGGGACGGAGCCCACGACGGTCCGCTGGAAGAGGGCAGGCCGTGAGCGACGGAGAGGGGAACCCCAGCCCTGAGCCCTCGGGGGGCGCTACCCCGAACACACAGACTCCTGGGCACACCGCCCACCCACCCCGGGTCAGCCACCGAACCTCCCACCTTACGAAAGTAGCCGTCCCCCGCCAGCTCAGCCGCCTGGCAGCCGCGGGGCGGCAGGGCGTCTGTCATCTCCAGGCGGAGCGGGCCGGGCAGCCCTCCTTCCTCGCCTACTACGAGACGAACTCTTCCCCCTGAAGCCGCGACCCTGCGGAAATGCAGCCACTGCCTCACGGCACCGCCCTGCCCCACCTCCGGCGGGGAGGAGCTGCCGCGCCCCACGGCGCTGTTCCTCCGCCGCCCAGTGGCCCTGTCGAAGTCCTTGCAGCGACCCTCGGGATTCTTCCCGTAGAAGCCCTGGCGTAGAGCGGCGGTGGCTGTGGCTGACTGAGAGCGGAGCCCGGTGACTCGCTGCGCGGTGGCGCCTCAACTCGCTCTTCCTCGGCCCTCCGGTCGTCCTCCGCTGGAGCGTGCCGGAGTCCTGGCTGGCCGCCCCGGAGGCACCGTGTGCCTCCTGGCACTTTCCGGCGGCCTCCCGTGCCGCCGAGCCTGGCGACAGCCCCTGGGGGTGGCCATCCAGGGCGGCTATTCCCGGCACCGTGGGACGGCCACCAGCTTTCCCCGGGGTCCGCATCGGGGAGACGAGGTTCCCCGTGGGTAGCTGCCCCTCAGAGCAGACTCGTTCCTCCGAGAGGGGTGCTCCCAACCCCGGGGGTGCCCCCGCAGCGAGGAGGATCACTGAGGTGGTGCCCAGGGCCTACACGGCTACATGGCGCTGCAGCGACCGGCTTTGCGTATCGCGTATTGCCGGCACGGTTCGCAAGACTGGTCTCTCCCTGAGCCCTCTGGAGGGCCTCAGGCGCCCGCACCCAGGTATGTGTAAGGACAGGAGCCTGGGAGAGGTCCCGGAACCCGGCAGCTGTTCCAGCCCGCGCCCCTAAATCTCGGTCACAAGTAGGGCTGACCCTCCTCCAGGAAGCTGCTATGGGATCACCTCAACGTTGCGAAAGTCTGTAGTTGTTCGTGCTGCAGAGAGACCACCTGTCTGAAACACTCCCTTGTGTAACCGGTTTCACAAATGTTATGGGGCACTTTTGTGAGGAATTTGCCAATATTGGTTCCTATTCCTAGCCATGCCTAACCTACAGAGCCAGGTGCGCATTTAGCACTGAAAGATGCAATACTTAAATGAGTATTACCAAACTTACCTTCCTTCCTCCCCACCTTCCCCAGTCTTTTTGCTCTTTTTGTATCTAGAATTATGGTGTAGTTGTGTCAGGCAAAAAAATCTGAAGAGAGAACATTTCTTTATCAAAGGAAAAAATATCCTTGGAATTATATCTTTAATGGAAATGGTTATTTGAAAATACTGGGGTCTCCAAAGGGTTCTACAGGGCAGGCCGGTTAATTTGTGTGTCTGCTACATATTTTTAAGGAAGACTACTCGAGTCAGCAACTCAGAAATTGGGATCCAAAGATTTGTTGTCTTGAAATCAGCTGACTTTTGTTCATATTGATTTTGTTCACTCTCACCTCACTACATTTTTTTCCCCCAATAATTCTAAAGATACTGTATGAATGTATCAAAATATGTATTAAATATAAATAGGTGAAAGTAGGAAACTTGCTCCAATTTCTGATTTGAGTGAGCAAAAATGTTTTAAATGTTATGCTATTAGAAAAAGTACTTATCTGACAAAAAGGATTTTAAAATTTAAATTTTGCAAACAAGGATAGAATGCCAATGCAATACACAGAAACTAGTTTAAGATAATGAGTAATTTGCCAGCATAGGCTGTGCTGATACAATCTGGCAATTAAAATGTTAATATGACTATCTTCTGAGTTCACACTGCTGTCACTGCCTTTATTGAAAAGTGATCTCATTGAAAGGGTACAGCTATTACTCCAAATAAAGTCCTAAGAGTCTGTAGTCAGGCCAAAGGCTCAGTTAACAACAATGATGATTATCATGTTTATGTGTAAAAGACAAATTTGCAGAAGTTTCTGCATGATACAACACCAAAGAAAATTTCGAACATATGCCGGTGACAAAATGCAGCCTCTCTTTGTTGCTGGTGGGTTCTTTGAATAAAGCAAAGTCAGCACATCTAGTAAGTTTCTACAATAAATTCAGGAGTCCAAGATAGCATGCTTCCTCCCCATTTTTAGTGTCCAGGTATTTTACTCAGATTAGACTGTGCCTTCCCCTCACTTGGATAAAGGGTACTTCATCATGACTGCATTAGGTCTGATACAGTATTTCTCAAGTAAGTCACTGTAGGTTTTGTCTGCATATGGTGAACATGCTTTCTTTTGCAAAAGGCACGTATTGATTGTATGGTCTCAGTAGTATTCAGCTGTGTAATGACTGGGTAGAAGTGTTCTCTGACCCTGGAATGTAAATTGCAGCTTAGAAGATTCCAAAACCTGATTTACCCTTGAAAAACCCATGTCCCTGCTCTTCTCATCACCTTGTCTCCAATAGCTTTTTGGTTGTTATTAGAATTCCTAAACAGAGTTGGGTTCATACCACAAACTTTCTCATGACTACTACATGAATCAGAAGGCTAGGTTGCAGCATTGAGAAATACAGGCTAGAAATATAGATTAATGCATTCAGAAAATGGGTTGTATAGATACAGATGTTTGCTTGACAGTTATCTTTAATATTAGAAGAGAGTAAATTCTGTGACCTGGTGCACTGGACACACACTATCTGTAAGAAATCATCAAATGCTTAAGAATTTGCATCTAAAGAATATCAATATGTTCTTGATGTGCTAAGGCCTGCACAGCAGGCCTAAGGCAGGGTTGACTTACAAGATGAATCCTTACAATCCATCCTGATGTTAGGCACTATGTGACTAACATCAGCAGTATTATTTAGCTAAAAATAGATGACAGAGATGCTTGTGCCAGACGCTGTTTTAACACCAAACCCAAACTGGCTGCTTTAGAAACTTTCACATAACCTTGTGTAGTTATCTGCAAGAAATGTATCATTTTAAGAAGTTTTCCCAACTGACAATAATAGAGGCTTGTTTGTATGGTATTTTAGGGAAAACCCTCCCAGCCGAGGTCTGGGCTCTGGCCAAGCCTTGGCCCTGGCTGGTCAGGAAGTGTGCCATCAGACCCAGGCGTTTCTGCGCTAAAACTATAAACAAATCATTTTGACTTGCTGATCTGGGCCTATCAAAACTGGACACCCTTTTAGGGCGAATTCAGAGACCTCACCTACGGGTGGACGAACTGTGTAGGATGTTCGGAATTGCTGGAAAGAGTTCTCCAGGTCCTGTCTGTGAAATGGGGCTCCCCAGTGATTGCGGACTCTGGATGATGGTAAAGTATTTAGGCAATTGGTGATGTATCTTTCTCAATCACTATTCTCTGTCTTGTATAGTAATGCTAGGTGCATTCCTTGCTTATTTTTGCTTGTTGTTAAAGCCTAGTGCATTGTAAAAGCCTATTGTTTTTTAAATGTATCATTTTACTTTGGATTGTCTTACTATCCATAGTAAACTAGTAAAGGTAAGAGGGATGAGAATTGGGACCAGGATCTGAACACCCTTATTGCAGACACATATATATGATATATATGTACATATTTCTCATACCTTTGTATCACTCCACTCATTCTATCAATCCTCTCCTTCTTCTCCTCTTATATCATATGAAATAATATATGAATATATGAATCCCATCAATAGTTTTCTCTTTGACTGCTAAGAAATAGTCCCAGTTTGGGAAACTAATTTCCTGCTGGGGTACCTGTGATGCACTGCTCATACCCAAGATAGGAATCTGGCTGCCCTCCAGAGAGACAATGTTTCTTACCTGTGATTTTACAGACCTTTTGGCTACAGGGTAGTAGCATGAGCCTACAAGACATCTTTTGTTCCAGAGAGACCCAGAGGCTTACCAGCAAAAGCAAGTTAGAATTATACTATATGAAGGGAGAAGTATGCATGAACTCCTGCTGTTTTTCAAGGTAGGTTTTTGAATTCTGAACACAATCGATTCCTATTGTTGGTGGCTTTGAATATTAAACTTAGATTCTGATCAGAAAGACAAAAAGATTTTTGTCAGTAACCCTGATAGGCTCTAGCTTTATGTCAATAAATTCCACTGGAGTGATTTAGTTGAGTTAGTATCATCCTTTATTACTGAAGATTGCAGTTCTTAATGAGCAAATGTCTGACTACTGTGGGCAAGTACTAGGTGAGGAGTGAGGAAAAGTTATCATAGATAATTTTTTTCCCACTCTCTTTCCAAATATTATTTGTGGGGAGGAAAAAAAAAAATGATTGCAAATGGCAAAAATAGGGAATGAGGCACAGTAGCAGCAGTGATATGAATCTGCTTTGAGACTGTTACAAATTTACAAGATGGAGTAGAAGATTTCCTTACCAAGAAATTTACTGAGCAACAATTAAATGATATGAAAATGGCACACAAACTCAGTAGCAGGGCTTTGGATCACCACAATATGATTAGCTGTAGCAGTGCTCCACTGCTGCTTCTTCACCTTAGCAGTATTAACTGCACATATTAACTGCAGCATTATCTTCACTGAAAAAAATCCCATTTATTATTAAAGAACTAATATACTTTGCCTATTCTCTACTGTGAAATCACACTGGAAACAAGACATTGCAGTTTATGTGGAAACTAAGATCAAACATGGGCAAAATCATCACCACTTTTCCCAGCTGATGCCTTGCCTTTAACTGAGATCCATAGATAAAAGTCTGTGTATTTAAGAACAATACTTGTTATCTCTTTTTTTCCTAATCCTTTAAAAAATGAAAAGCAGCACTTTGGAGAAGCTAAAGCTAAAGCAATGCCTCGACCTTCAGGTGACTGTTTTGTCAACTGATACAACAGCCCTGAGTTGGCAGGATGAATATTCAGGGAAACATTCCCATTGAATGCAAGATAAGGCAGAGATGAGTTTGTCTCTTGTTGTTGTTTGTTTGTAAAAATACGGGATTTTTATACTTCCTGTACTTATGTTTTTTGTTTTTCTTCTTTAATATGATTTAAAACCTTTAAATTAATCCAGTTTTTGCTCTTTTCCTTTATATATTGATTATACCAATTTTAGTCTGAAGTTCCAGTGACTTGCATGACTTAAAACTAATCAATAAGAAGTTACCTATTTGAAGAAGTGGTTTTAAATAATACAACAAATGACATAGCAAGACATTTCTATGGCTGATCTTCTTGATGAACCAATACAGAACCGGATGTTGAAAACAGATGTTGAACCAGATGTACTGAAAAACAAAAGCCTGAAGTCCACCTATGGCTTAAGGGCTCAATTTCAGCCTTACCTCCACTGTCAAGTATGTGAGCATTCATTCAAGATTGTTTTTTTTTTCAACAGACAAATTTCTGTAAAAAAATATTTGAGACATAAGCTATTCAGTTCTACTAATATTTTAGTTTCATTGCAATTAAATAAAAGGACATTGGAGTTATTGATGTAACAGCTATAAATAGCAATTGTTTGTCACCTGGTTTAATAATTGTAAACGAGACAGTTTACTATGGAGAAGGAAATACTACTGGGATGCAAAAGTAATTCTAATCTGAGAAAATCTTAAAAGGGAAAAGAGCTTCACTATTTGATTACCCCAGCTCTTTGAACTCATCAGATAAAACACTCAAATGATTTTCTGTTAACATTGTTCAAAAAAGGTTTATTTAAGCCAGTGCGTTAAGTCAAAGTCACATAGTATCGACTATTCAGGAACAATTATTTCCTAAACAAAGAGAAAAGGTAAATATGTTAACAGCTCATTTTACCATTATGTGTTCTAGCCTTAAGTGCTTAGTAATGATGAGAAAACATAATGCACGTAGATACGTTTCTGTGGCTTCTACTATATTGTTTCTAAGTGAATTAGAGACCTAAATGGAACAGAGTACTCCCTATTTGCATGGAACCATGTAAATATTTCCTATGGAAACCTGAAATCACGTGAAACTCCGGTAGTTTCACCTTGAAAGAAACCAGTTCCATGTATTTAAATGAACAGAAATACTGGGTTAGAGAATACACAGAAGCCTTACCTGTTAAGGGCAGGAAACTCTGAAGACTGTGTTTTGATTTATTTTCAAGGATTTCAAAGAAACTGGTGATACTTACAAAAGTTGTGGATTGATAGCATCTTCAGCGCAAATGTAAGTGTTTTGTTGGGGGTTTTTTTGGGTTTGTTTTTTTTTTTTTGAGGCGGGGGGTTAACACTGGAAATTAAAATCCAAATTTTGAACACTTGGGTTCTACCGGTGAATACTGGTCTTTGTACAAAATACATCCAGTAAAGGTTTCTCTCTCTCCCGTCCCGCCGGCGGGATCCTGGGGGTCAGGGATGCCGGTCCTGCGGAGAGACCGCTCTCGGGGGCGGGGCGTGCCGGGGGCTGGGCGGCTCCGCCTCCCCCTTGTGACGCCGCCGTGTCCTGTGCGGCCATCGTTGAGTAACATGGCGGCGGCTGAGAGCAGCGACAGCGAGGAGGAGGATTTGGTGAGCTATGGAAGGGCGCTGCAGCCTCTGCAGGAGGGTAAGGGACCCCCGGGAGTTCGTCTGCTCCTCCTCCTCCTCCGTCCTTCCGTCAATGCGTTGTGGCGAGCGCTGGGGAGCGGCCCGGCGTGAGGCGCTGGGGCCGGGGTGTCCCGAAGGGGCCTGCGCGGTCCGGTCCGGTTCGCTGCTGAAGGCCATCCAGCCCTTACATTGGGAAACTCCGGCATGTGGGCCAAGCACAGACCTGCTTCTCCTTCCTCCTGCTGCCGCGAGTCGTGGGGCCGATATCGGCAGCCGTCCTGCCCTGCGAGAGGATCTGGCCCGCCTGGGAGCGGAGTAGGGAAAGGCTTTCGCGGCACTATACCGGTTTGCGGGTGTGGCTGGGGTACCACGCGGATTGTGGCCGCACTGCGCTGGGTGGAGCTGAGTGCCAGTCTTTGCTTCTGTCCTTTTACCCAAGCCTAAAAAAAAAAAAAAAAAAGTATAGTTCAAGTATAACAGTTCAAGTGTACGCAGTTATGCTAATCTGACCACCCGATGCTTACATTGTTGAGTTGCACAGGGCGTCGTTGCAGGACTAATGTACAGTTGTGACTCCCAAGTCTGTGTCATTTTATTCAAGAAATATTGTTAAAAAGGGGTAAATGTTTATGTCAAAGTCTGTAGCTTTTGTGGTTTGTATCAGTTTTGGACAATTCTCATGTATAATTTCTCAAGCAATTACTGAAGTGAAGAAATCCTGCCAGAGGTCTTGCATACTGAAAAACTAAAAGTGTTCTTTCACAGGGAAAAAACCAATGTTCTCAAAAGTCAGTAGAATTAAGGATTTTGGTGTCAACATTTCATGCTTTTCCTTTAGCAATATACATCAACGGTCTATACAAATAGTTACAGCGGGATGGAAATAAATGTAAACTGCTGATGATTTCCACTTCAGGGTGGCTAGTGTTTGATCCTGTTCTTACTTGCAAGGAAGAAACAGCTTCTGGAGAAAGTGGCAAGTCCCTTTTTCTTGTAAAGTGGTGTCTTACTTTCTGATTTATCTGATTGTAGGTGAACGAATTAAAAAGCCAGTTCCTCTTCAAGAACAGACTGTTAAAGATGCAAAGGGACGATACCAGCGTTTCCATGGAGCATTTACTGGTGGCTTTTCTGCTGGTTACTTTAACACTGTTGGCACAAAGGAAGGTTAGATATTTTGCTGTCTTCTGGGAATGATTAAATTGAGAACCATATTTTCATGTTGGTGAAAACAAATTAACTGTCATTAAACGTTTTTGTTCCTGCTATTCCGCATACTGTAAATAGTTGAAATGGTATTGCTGAAGTTATTTCTCCTTGAGGCTTTGGACTGTAATTTTACAAATATTCCTTTGATGTATTCTTAAGATGTAAAGTTGAAATGTTTTGTTTTCAAATGCTATATTGCCTTGAGTACCTTACTTAAATACTTACCTTCTTTAAAGGATGGACACCTTCAGCTTTTGTATCATCACGGCAGAAGAGAGCAGACAGAACCATTCTTGGACCAGAAGACTTCATGGATGAAGAGGTAAATTTAGAAAGGATTTGAAAACTTATGTAAATAGTTGCTATGACAGAAAAAATTGAATTAACTTTAAAATGACTTCTTGTGTACAGTGTTACACTGCTAGGTAATATAGACTGTTTCATAGGTTCACTTTAGAAGCTCTTTTTATGTCAATATTAAAAAGTAAAACCAGAACTCAACCCTTTCACTGTGTCAGAAAATGCAATTACTTTTGAAACTGTTTAAGATACTTCCACTGTAGTTCTTGAGAAAACAACTGTATAAGTGGCTTGAGAAAATTAGCCAATATGAAGGTCATATGCTATTTTCATTACTATTACAGTAAGAATTTGAGGGATGTTTAATGTAAATGTTTTCATTTTGTGTATATTTTCAGGATCTTAGTGAATTTGGGATAGCACCGAAAGATATTACAACTACAGAAGATTTTGCATCTAAAGCTAAAGACAGAATAAAGGAGAAAGCTAGACAGATTGCAGGAGTAGTTGCTCCCATTCCTGGAACCACTGCATTTGATGATTTAATAGGACCATCTAAGTAAGTAAATTTACATAAAAGTTTGCCAAGCAGTTCCTTTCACACAGAATGTTGTATTGCTTAGAAAAGTAATGTTTGACAACAGTAATTGTGAGACACTGGAAGATCCTGCAGTGTTACATTTTCTAAGTGGCCTCCAGTGGGATTTTTATTTGGAATGTGCAGACTTGTACTAGGTAAACATTTATAAACTGGAAGGTAGTGTGTATGCAAATAATAACACATTCAGATTTGATTTTAAACTGGGCTATAGAAACAGAATTTCAAATGTTATAGCTGTACGTTATTTATCAATCAATAATAAAGGTGTGGTTTGAAGTGATTTTGGATTTTGTTTCATTTTGGGGTCTTTTTTTAGAACAACAGTTGGGTTTGAACTGTTACGAAAAATGGGCTGGAAAGAAGGACAAGGAATTGGACCACGAGTCAAAAGAAAGCCATGCAGACAGAAACCTGGTAAGTTCAGGGAAGTTCCTAAGCTAGTTAACTTTCTTGTTAGTAGAAAGTTAACATTCATAGACTGATTAGAAAGTTGATTTCAATTTATTAATGTAATATGATCTTATGATGTGTCTTACAGATCCTACCGTGAAAATATATGGTTGTGCATTACCACCTGGACTGTCTGAGGGTTCTGAGGTATTGAACAGGCAAAAGTTGTTTGTTGACTTATGTAAAAATATGATAACAGATTAAAAAAACAAAACCACTTCTTTAATGTCCTTGAACAGTATTTTAAAATGCAGTTTCATATCTTCTTAAAAGTGTTTATAAATACTTTTTATGCTTAATGTGAAGAAAGGTTTTAATATCTAAATTTCTTCTTTTGCTACATAAGCAGGTGTAGTTCATACACAATTTTGGAAATGCAAACTTGCCTAGGCTCATGTTAACTGAATGTTCTAAAAACTCAACATACAGAACTTTTAGTTATATTTGCTCTTACAAACTTTTATTTTGTGTAAGGATGAAGAGGATGAATACCAGCCAGAGAATGTGACATTTGCACCGAAAGATGTGATGCCTGTAGATCTGACTCCAAAAGAGAATGTCCATGGACTTGGCTATAAGGGTTTGGATCCCTCACAAGCTTTGTTTGGCGTATCTGTGAATCTTTTCACAGATGGTTCTGAAGAAACGAGCAGTTTACTTGGTGATCTGAGACACAGTAAAGGAAGAAAACTAGGTATTACAGGTCAGGTAAGGACACTTGAAAATGAATTTTATTATTAGTGCAGTAAAATCTAAATAAATTTTGTTTTTTCTTAAGTGGAAAGCTCCTAGTCATTGTAGTATTATTTTAAGAAATGTTAAGTGTGGCTTGAGAATAGGATTTTTTCAAAACTTATTTTGAAGATGTGGAAAAATTCTTAGAACTCTCAAATGTCTTCACTTACTGAAACTAAAAGCCAACTATGAAAATTAGCTGACTCTGAGTAGTTGGATGAAAAAACGTCTTGTGTTACTTTGATTAGAGAAAGCTAATATTCAGTATGGTTTTAGTTTACGTTTTTTATCTATTGTACTTTCAATAATGCTGTATCTGTCAGCTAGAGAGGTTTTGTGTTGCTTCATGGTGTTTGTAGTTCTTACCTAGAAGCACTGTCAGTTTGTATTTTCTGGGAATTCTACTTGTTTAATTTCCATGTTAACTGACATATTTCTTCTGTCTGAGAACTTAACCTGCTCTTAGTCAGATTGCACATATTATTTTGGTGGAACTAGTCTGTTATCCTTGTTCCGTACCGACTAAATTTGCTGTCCCTTCCTGCTGAGGGAGTGAAATGTTTGCTTTTGTGCTCACTGAGGTGTGGGGTCTTTTTCCTGTCTCAATTTTTGTGGTGAAACTGTACATTTTTCCCAGTGTGTATATATGTATTTGTGCTGTAGATTTTATATAGCTGAATAGATACACATGTAGATGTGTTCTGATATGGGACAAAAATATTTTTACACTTTTGAGTTCTCATTTTAAATATTTTAGGCTTTTGGTGTAGGAGCTTTAGAGGAAGAAGACGATGATATTTATGCAACTGACACACTGTCAAAATATGATACAGTTCTAAAGGATGAGGAGCCTGGAGATGGCTTGTATGGCTGGACAGCACCGAAACAGTATAAGTCCAAAAAAAGTAAGAACTGGGGTTCTGTCTAAAGAACTAGTGTAATTCTGGGGGGGAAAAGAAACCCAAATGTAGTCTCTATTTGCTATATATTTTCATTTTCAGCCCTGATATCTGAAAATTGAACTAGTCCTCCTTTTATATTGAAGTGTTCAGTTACAGAAATAATTTCCAAAGTCCTCCACTAATCCTAGGGTAGATTAAGCCCTCGAAACATATTTTCAGAAGGATAGTATGTACTGCTTTGTGAGATAAAGGCATTCAGTTTCACTGAAGAAAACAAATGATTGTGAATCATGGTTACAAAATATGACCCAGCACTTGAAAAGAGAACATTTTTTTTAGATAAACTTTTTTATTTTCAGATAATTTTTGTAAATTTTATCTTGGTACCACGTTATTTTTACTGCACTATTTAAGTGCATGAAATACTGTAGTAATTTCCAGTAATACTGCAGTACTGGAGTACCAGTTCACGTTAGTTGTACACATTAATGGCATTGGTGGTGTTAGCTGTATGCAGTATGGATACTGTTGCTTCTCTGTATGTTCAACCTGCAGCAATCACTCTGGTAGCAGTTTTTAGTTGTATAACACTAATCCATAATCAGAACCCTTAATGTTAAATGACAGGTGGTGAAGACAACTACAATTATGATCCATAATAGATAGTGGCAAATGGAGACTATTCAGAAAGAAAAAGAAAATTGCCTAACATGCATATTTAAAATATTGACCAACTCTGTGGTAATTTTGTAGGGCCTGAAAGGGAATTTAAATATATAGGCAGAATCCTGGATGGTTTTTCCTTGGCATCAAAATCATCAGCGCCCATCAAGGTAAGCAGGTAGCAATATTTTATGTTCATAACATAATTCATCATGTGAACTGTGTGGACTCTACTGCTTCTTGGTGTTTTTCTGTTCTTAGAAATGTTCTGGTCAGCAATGAAAAGTGCTGAATGAACAAAACTGTAGCATTGGGGCTGTTCCACAGAAACTTAAAATTTATCAGACTCCTGAAGGCATTTAAACTTTGCCTGTGTACTGGCTTTGAACAAATGCCTTTCACACTATTCACTGCTACTTGCCATAAAGTTGTAGGAGTGGTTTAATTTAACTTCAAAATAAAAAAAATGGCATATTTTAGTTCTAGATCTTTCATATGTAGCATTCAATTTTCTGTAAAAATCAGACCTCATGCTTTGTCCACCTTGCTGTTTGGGTGACAGTTTAATTTCTTAGTCCCGTTTTCAGGTTTACATTATTCATGCCATATATATTTGCATAAATTAGAATGACAAACATAATTGTATGACAGGGTCCTCTTTGTAAGGAGGACTGTTTGTGTGGTATATAAAATTGCATCATAAAGGGAGCACAGGGGTAACCTTTGAAGTAACAGCTTGAATGAAGAATGTGGGGAAAAACACTTTGAAAGTCATTAAAATGCAGTAAGCACGGAAGTACTCAGTAGTCCAATTAATTGATTAAATCATTTGACTTCAGTTTTAAAAAATAGTTATTAAGCAATATTAAGATGTATTTTCTCAAATAAAAGCAGTGCATTCCTAAGCCTCTTGTTAATTTTTCTGTCACTTAATGTACATGTTTTCCTATTTTTTCATAGTTGTTGCATATTGTCAATATATTTGTTCCCAGAGTTTGTGTTACAATGCCACTTACTGACTGGATAAAGGAATTGGTACTATCTGTTTCTACTGCTAAGATGTAATTGAGGAATTCTTAGGTTGAGCTGACTTTTTCTGAAACACATTTAGAGATGGTACATTCAAAGTTGTCTTTCTCTCAGTTGATTTTTTTTGTTTTGTTACCTCTTCCCCCCAGATTTATCCACCACCCAGCCTGCCACGAAATTACAGACCAGTCCATTACTTTCGACCTGTGATAATAGCTGGGAATGAAAACTGCCATTTACAGAAGGCATTGGAGGAATCGACTGGGAAACTTCAGAGGGATCCAACACAGCAAAGCAGGCATGCTTTGAATGCAACTCAGAGGAGGGAACAGCTAGGAGAGACTGAGCTGAAAGGTACTGAGATACATGACCACACCTTTGGTTGTGCTTCACATCCCCTGTTTGTTTATAGAACAGTAAGAAATTGGTCTGGCCTTGAATGCTTATTTTCTAACATAAATATATCAAATCTAGTTACCTTAGCTAGAATACAATTTCATTGTTCGGTTTCATCTCAGCAGTTGAATTGTTGAAATAGCTATCTGTATTTTCATTTACTTAAATATTTTAAAGACAAAAAGTACATGTTGGATTGTGTTTTCTTGTGTTTGGTTGGGTTGGGTTTTTTTGTGGCCTTTTATGAATATAGTAGGCTGTGAGGATTTTTTCTGTGAAATGAGGTTTCACTGAAATACATTCAAATACACTAGAAGGATAATTTGTAACTGTCTCACATTTGTATCTACAGTAGTAAACTTTATCAGGTTATATGTAAACGTGATAAATAGCATAAAAGATGTAATAGCAGCCAAATTTTTATCTGCCATGCATGCCAGTTTCTTGTTAATTTCTGCTTAAGAGCATTTTATCTGAATGTGTATGCATGTGGTAGGAATTTTTTCTCTACTAAAGTGGAAGAAACAGTTCTAGTAATTTTTCATTTTATCTTTTACTGCCTTTTTTCTGTTTTAGGTCTGGCTCCTTCTATTTTGGAATATCTGTCTGAGAAAGATAGAGAAAGACTCAAAGAAATGAAACAAGCATCTGAACAACAAATGAAAGCAAAAATTGTGTCTCAGCAGTCAAGAAATAGCAGATTCCAGCCAGCCTTCCCAGAAAATGCTGCTCACAAATGGCAGATGCTGTTGGAGGGACAGTTAGCAAATGCTGGTTCTAGTGACTTCAAACCATTTGCAAAAAATCCAGAAAAACAAAAAAGATACGAAAATTTTGTGAAAAGTCTTAAACAAGGAGAAAAAGGTAAAATTTTATTGATTAATTTTTTTCTTCCTCCCCCCTTCCTACTCCCCCCTTTAATCCCAATGCATTTTATATTCGCTGTGAGTTCTCTTCCTGAATTCCACAGCACTTCTCCCTTCTTTTCAGGATCAATGTGAGCAGAAATTTTTACTGATATTTAGTCATGTTGATTTCAGGAAAACTGCTCAGTTAGATTTTGGGAAAACTGTTATTATTATTGACTTGTCAGCAAGTTTTGATTTTAGGCATTACATTTCATACTTCTGTGATGTAGCAGAAGTTCTGCTTAATTTCCTGGGTTTCCCTTTTTTCATTTGCCAAGGTGCACTTCAGCTTTGTTCAGTGGAACAAGTCTTTTCATTTAGTTTGTTTCTCCTTGAGGAGTTAAACTGACAGATCACGTAAAGACAGAAGGATGATGAGGTAACAGTAGAATCATATAAACCCCACACTCTGTGCACCAGGGGGAGATAAGGACCCTAAAGTGAATGGAGTATTTCACACTTGTCAAAGCTTGTATTACATGTCGTTTGGATGCTCAAACTTTTGCTGTCACTTACGTTCTTCTCAGAAAAATTTATGATTGTAAAAGCACAGCATACATGCAGAGATCTTACTCAACCCCCCAAAAAATCCAACCTCCTTCATTATCTCTTTTCATCTGTTTCAGTCTCCTTCCATTTTGTTTGGGTTTTCACTATTAAATGATTCTGTGGTGTGTCTTAGCTTAAACCAGGTACTTCCGATGCCTTGTGGTGAGTTCTCTAGTACTCTGATTTTTCTGTAGGACATAAAAAGCTGAAATTTAGGGAGTTCATCATCAGCTCATGACTCTAGATTGCTTTAAAACAAACTTTAAAAAAAAAAAGTTGGGTTTTTTTCAAATTTTGAAGTATACAGGGGCTATTGTAGGAGAAGAAAATGGGCACCAGGAAAATTTGACAGAGGAAAGCATATAGTGACAGGTAGAAAACCTGGTTTTGTTGTTTTAGTTGTGATTTGGGTGGGTTTTTTTTACAAGTCTATTTCGTTATATAAAATAGATATTTTCTGGTCAGTAGCCTCGTCTGGTTACCACATTGGGACATTACTCGAGCTTTGAACCCGTAGTTCCTCTGTTCAGGACTGGGATTTTCCCTTGGTAAAACTGAGTATCCTCAATTATGACTGTATTATGACTGTAAGTGCCTCGTTCATCATAATGATGAAAATGTAGAAATATATAAATAACTGGAATGGTTAAAGGTCTGTTTTACTCTCTTTGCTTGGCTGGTGTTATTTCCTGTTCCTTCTGGGAGAAAAAGTGAACCTGTTGCTGTAAAACTGTGTCCAGACTCTGTATTTATCAGTGGGCACTTTATATACCAGAAAGCCCCTTAAAAGTTGCCAAAGCCTAGCCAGGCTTAAACTCTTTTGTTCTATGTTTTAGTTATTTGATAAAAGCTTTGGATTATACTTTTTGTTTTAATCACCAGTTAAATCCATTAAGTATTTTGAACATTCTTGAGAGGGCAATGAGTAATAAATCAGTTCTACAATTAAAATTATTTAAAATATCAATTTTTCATTTGGCAAATGCTGTCATTCTTGCTGTTTTGGAAAACTACCTCCATTTATCAAGGATTAACCAGTTGAGGTTAATACTACCCTTAGGCTGAATATTCATTAAACACTTGCATGGATGTTTGTTTATTACCTCTTTTTTTGTCGAAAAGCATTGAACCTAAGTAAGCTGTAATCTCTGTTAAGTGTTTCTCTCTTTACAGTAGATACATTGGAGCGCTTTTTAGACCCAAATATGACAGAATGGGAGCGAGGAAGAGAACAGGAGGAGTTCTTCCGTGCAGCTGTGTTCTACAGATCCTCAAATTCAACGCTGTCATCCAGATTTACCCGGGCCAAATATGAAGATGATGTTGACAAAGTTGAAGTTCCTCGAGACCAAGAGGTATATTCTGTTTACAGTCTTTTAATACGTTGGAGCTGCAGTTGTTGCCTTAGCCCTGACTTTCTTTTTCTTTTAAACTCTTACATAGATATGTCACTGTTTTGTTGTCCTTTTGTTTATTAGCAGCTTTTGAAAACACTCGGTGCATACAGAGTAGGGATTTGTTAAACAGTATTTAAATATTTATGGATTTGTCCTCTTCTTAAGTCTTAAGTTCAGTAAGTTGTTACTTATTTAGCAGCTATAAATGTTTGACTTTTTCAGAATGATATTGATGATAAGGAGACGGCTGTGAAGATGAAGATGTTTGGCAAACTTACAAGAGACAACTTTGAATGGCATCCTGATAAGCTGCTTTGTAAAAGATTTAATGTTCGCGATCCATATCCTGAGTAAGATAATTGATACTTATATTTTTAACAGTTTTAAAAAATTCTGAGTTTTTCATTTGCTTGTGGAAAATGTGCTTGCTGTTTTCTTGTGTCATAATGTAAGATAGAACTTCCCAATGTTTTTATTTGCATAATGAAACATGGTAACCTCTGATAAAATAGCATGCATTTGAAGGACTACTGTCAGTGCTTCAGCTTGTAGATAATTTGAGAACTTTTCTGTGTTGAAAACAATAATCAGCAAACAATTTTATTTTCCTCTAGTTCTTCTGTAGTGGGTTTGCCAAAAGTGAAACGAGACAAGTATTCTGTTTTTAATTTCTTAACTGTGCCTGAGCCCACCACATCTGTAACTCAAGCAACAAATGAAAAAATCCAAGAGAGTAACAGTCTCAACAGTAAGTTTTTTGTTACTTTACTAATTTAGCTATACATGAGGTAATAGTACAGAAAAAGCATCTTTTTCATTGAGAACCTAGCCACATGATTTTTTTTTCATTGAAAATAAGAGTTCAGTGACATAAAAAACTGAAGGCAGTGAAATAATGCTAATTTCTTCTATCTAGAAAATATTTATAGGTCAAGTATTCATTAGAAAGTTTTTAAAAATGTCAAACTGAAGAAGCAGAGTAATTTAAAATCAAGTAGGCCATGAAATGCAGAACAATTTGGCATGCAGGTGATTTGAGTATTTTGGATGTTTTAGAGCCAAAGAAACCTTCGAGGTGGGATGTGTCAGATAAAGAGAAGGAGAAGAAAGATTCTATTAGTGAATTCATTAGTCTCGCTAGATCGAAAGCTGATGTTCAGCAGCAGCCACCAGTGCCAGCAACAGAAGAATGTGGAACTGGGACGAGTGAAATTCTTCCCACTCTGGTGAGTTGACAACACGATTTGAACTTAAAGGGAATAGCTGTAAACCTTGACAACCCAGAAATAAGATGGGTTAGTATATGAATTTATTTAATACAGATGAGTTTGTGCAAGAGACAGCTCAGGATGAGCAAAGGCATGAGATGGCACTTTGAAGAATTTTGAGGTTATAACTTTGGGATGCAAGATGTTTGTAGCTTACAAGGACAGCAGATCTGATTATACTTGCAGTAGAGCTTAAGAGAAGAAAAAATGTAGCTCAGTAGTCTGGAAAGTAAATTCAGTCACTTTACCAGCGCTCTGCTTAGAGGAACAGAATATATTTATTTCTCCTTTCTGTGGAGGAGAGCACATATTTTGGGGAGAAAGGTGATGTTTTCCTTTTACTTAAATTTAGTATTATATAATTGAAGTTTGAATTAATGAATTGGAATTTATAATATCTGGGGATCTATCTTCACAAACTGCATTGTTTACAGGACACTGGCTTAGTTCCGCGGTGTTTCAGAGCTTTACTATTTGGGACTAAGATTGTTTGTTTCACAGCTATTGTGCCATTCAAATGCTTTGTAAATACCGGTCAGCGTGCTTGAAGTTACTCCTTATCAGAGAGAGAGTGATAGTTTCTTTAGTGTTTAAATACAGTTTGTATGCTATTTAGCAGGTAGCTAATGAAGGTAAGAATTTGGAAGAAGAAAGTGGACGACCACCCATGGACTTATTTAAGGCCATCTTTGTGAGCTCCTCGGATGAAAAATCATCTTCCTCTGAAGAAGAGAGTGATGAAGAACAGCAACCAACTACTTCAGAAAGAGAGTCAGAAACCACCAAGCAAGTTGATGTACCAGACAGTTCTTCCTCTAATGTACAAGGTAGTACTAAATGGATGTTCATTTCTATACAACATAAAATAAATACCTTGTAAATGTTTCATTTTTCGTTCACACATTCTTGGACTGTTAGGACAAAGCTGTGCTCCTGTGCAGATCATCTGAGATTGGTGGAGCTGTCCATGTAGAAAATGTGAATAATACTGCACTGAATAAGGACTTGAATGTTACAGTGTTCTTTGTGTTGCCATGTACCTTTTGTGTAGATTTTACAAGCAAATTGCCCAATGGAATATGCCTGTTATATAGTCGGGGGAACAAAGCATCTAGTGTTAGAACATACTTAAAATGAAAACACTTTGTCCACTTACTGTTACAGCTGGTTCTATTAACTTTTAACTTTTAATGTTTATTAACCTTATACATCTCATGGAGTTTTTTATTCATTCTGAGTAATGGAAAAATAGTAGAGTTACAAAATGGAAGCAAACAAATGCTCTGATATTTAATTAATAATTGTATAGTTTAAAAGGTAAATTTTGATTTAAAAGAAAAAAACCCCATAGTATGTTGACATGTTTCAGAATGTCAGCTACCCAGTTGGCCAAAGCAGTCCATAGAGATAGAGGATGCTGATCAATTTGCTTTCTTAAAGGTTTTTAGAAAGCCTCCCTGAACTTTCTTCAGCACTTCTTAGAAAAAGTGTTTCCTCAGTTTCCTTTCAAATATAGCTGGTTTTGGGTTTTTTTCTTTGTAGAGAATGTGACTGCTGCAACTGATTCTGGCATTTCTTCGTTACCTTCTTCAAAGCAGGAGCTGAATGCAACAGAGGAATTTGGACCAAAGCTGCCACCAGCTTTTACTTCTGGTAGGTTGTGTAAGCATCTAGAGTGTAAATTCTGCACATTGAAATTGCATCTAAAATACATGATACCTCTCTTTAAAAAAAACATTTGTGAGTAGGCACTCTCCTCTCTTAAATGTGTGTTATGTCAGGCATCAGCAAACGTTTTGTTGCTATGCTATGACCCACCAAGAAGAATCTCTTTGCCTGTGTACCAGTTTTAAATCTATAGAGGCAATGATAAAAAATTGATGTAAAAATATAGGACAGCCTTGCAATTTCGTTTTGTAACAGATTGTGAAGGCATTTAGTTACAATAGGGATGTTGCAGTTAGGAGTTTTATACATGTAATTTCCATTTTAAAGCTTAGGGGTTTTATTTGTTTAACTCATACTAGGTTAAAAGTAATACAGAATGTAATAACCAAATTACCCCTTTTTGTCTTTTTTGAAATTCTTTATGCATTTGCTCGGTACTTTAGGCACTACTTGGCAACAACAAACAGTGATGCCAGCAAGTTTTCCTGGGCCTAGTAGGAAAGAAAAACATAGGAAAATCAGAGAGAAGCACAAGACTAAGAAAGAACGCAAACGCAAAAAGGAAAAGGTATTAAATTTAAATATTTATTTTTGATTTATTGATTCTTTGATCTGCCTTGCAGAATTTTTTATTGTTTATGCTTGGTTGTAGAGAAAATACACATATACTGGGACTGGAATTTAAGCAACAGAATTTCTCTGATATTTTGAAACCAGAAAATTACACTGCTATGATGCTGCTTTTTCCATATATACATGTGTGACTACAGGTACAATATTGTGGGTAGTTTCATGTTCTTTGGCGAAGATATCAGGCACATTCTGGGAATTGCATTCATGGCTTATATACAAATAATAGTAATGAAACTTCTGTTTTAGGGGGAGTTGAGTGCTTGGATTAAATGAATTTTAGTTTATAATTTTTTTTTAGATCAGTCTGAGTAGTGGAAAAGAATCATTGATTAGTGTTCTGTTTCAGTTAAGCTTTAAATCCATACTGAAATCAACTTTCTTATTTTGTTGACATTCAGAAAAATCCAAGTCTTTCACAAGGAAATAAAGGACTATTTCACTTCTTTTTACAGAAAAAGAAGCATAAGAAGCAGAAAAACAAAGGAAAACACAAGAATAAAAAATCAGAAAAAGACAACAGCTCAGACACTACAGAGAGCAGTGACAGCCTTAGTGATATGGATACCACAGGCTTGTCGCCTAAAGAACTTCTAAGAAGGTAAGCAGAAAGGTTGCTTAAACATTTGCAAATTTTTCAATGAGTAACTAAAACATCAGTTTAGGAGTTGTCATTCTAGTGAACCTAATTGCAGCAAATGTCAATCAGCCAGTTTCTTTATGAAGATAAAATACTGCTCACTTTGGTGAGGAAAGATTACAAATATTAGACATTTTAATCTAGAGAGTAATTAATTTTAGGATAGAAGCCTCTTAAGGTAAAGGCAACTAAGTACACAGCCCTAGCAGGGCTAATGGACATTATAATTAAAGATGACTGATATTTCTGGAAGGTATTTTGAATCGGAATTAAAAATTGAACAAGTGCAGGTGAAGATTCATATTTTCATTACTTCATCTACTTCTCTTTACTTGGGAACATTTGAAGAAATATTGTCTGCTAAGATTCCATTCAGATAGATCTGTTGTGTGGCACCAATGCTTAAGTTGGTCTGTGCTTCAGCAACGGACAGTGAAGCGAGCTTCAATGCTTGAGTCATGTACATGTCTTCTAAATTTAGACTGTGCCATTACATTTTTATAAACGAGACTTGGAGATAGTGCTAACTTAAGTGTGAAAATTGAAAAAGCATCATTCATGTTCACAATGTTTTGCTCACATGCTTGAAGTAAAATAGTAACAAATGTAACTGTCTGTAGTGCAGATCACAGTCAGCTTCAAACACATCCCACGTGGAACAGTCACTGTATTGGCTTCTGTTTAGTGTCTCTTACTAGCTGAAGGAGAGGTCTCACGGTATTTGTTGAATAATGGCAAAGTGATTGGGATTGAGGTGTGGAGTGGGCATGTACGAATTGACATTTGAAAGGGCTCTGCCTTCCATTTCTTTGGAACTGAGTGTCAGTTATGTATTGGTGTTTTCTTATTAAAACACAAACTGCTACTTGGCTTTCTGAATAGCTAAAATAGGTTTTTATGCATTTTGCACGAAACAGACTTCTTGGTACAGGCAGGTGTTTTGGAATCATCACATTTGCATGTCTCTCACCATCGAGAAAATTATTTTATCTAAAAAACCTCACAGCTCTCTCTGAAACTAAGAGTTAAGAGAGTGCTCAAGTAATGAAATGTTCTTAATGGGGTGTGTGACTGTTTAGTGTGACCATTTTCCTTTTTTTTCTCCCTTTTAGGTTAAAACAACTTCAGTATTGAAGACCTCTTGCTTTCTTCAGTATTGTGTGACTTGATCTCAAATTTTTGATCTCCTCCATGATGGTAGATCAGTGGTGTATAATGTGAAGCACTATAGATACAGTATTCATATTGAATTTCTTCGAAAGTAAATGTGCATATGTTTATTTTATGATGTTTCATGAGTTAAAAATGTATGGATTATAGAACATTGAAAAGACCCCTTTCTGGACATAATAATCTGAACTCCTGCAGGCTCTGTTTTAATTAATTAAATAAAGCATTTTAATAATCTATTATTACAAATAAGTTTTGTATAATGACAATTTTTTATGGCTAGGACCTCTAAAATGCTGGAGGGTAAGTTTCAGTCTGAGTTAAGTTAGGAAGCTAAAACCTAAAGCAATGCAGAATTTTTATTGAGTGCAAGTATTTTTATGAATCTAATGCAGAATTTCACATCACAGTTTTGGAGTATCCAGCTATTATTTTTGCCTCTTCAAATTGCATAACATTTACTATAGCTCCTCTAACCAATGATCTTTGATAGAATCACAGAATATGCTGAGTTGGAAGGGATCCATCAGGATCATCAAGTCCTGGCCCTGCGCAGTTCATTTCACACAAATTATTAAGGCTAATGTGCTAAAAGATTAGTACTACGATTATAATCTGCCTCCTTTTGTGTAGTTACAAAGAAAACTGTTCCTGCTACTTTTTGTAGAATAAATTAAATATGAACCATGAAATAATACTGAGCTGCCTGGAGGTGGTGGGGAACAACTCTGGGTCCAGCTTGGAGTCCTGGCAGGAGCTGCAGGTTCAGGTGGTCTGTGAGAGGTGAGCAGGCTGGGGTGGGCTGGGCCCTGCCCCCATGGAGTGTTGGGAAGCTGGAGTTGGGAGGCTGCTGGCAGCCCAGGGATTAAAAGCTCACTGTTGCTTTGTGCCAGAAGTCTTGCTTAGTATGACCTCCTGAGCCCATAAGCTCACTCCCAAGTCAGCAACACAGGAAAACCATTATGTCAGTTTAGGGCATTGTTACCATTTTAAGAAGGAAGGATGCAACAACTGATGTCAAATCAACATGTTAAATGTGTATGTTGAAAATATTGATGGCATTAAATAAACTCCACCAATTTAGCTTCGCATTCTTAAAGCAATGATCACAGAGAGTTTGCCTCTAGACACCGTTATAAAATTGTCTTTGAGAAATTAGGAATTACTTTGGGATGGGAAATTCAATCTGAAACACTGTATGGTTTCTTTGAAATTTAAGTGACTACAGCATTGTTTCCTGTAAGAGATGCTCATAATCTTTTTCCCCACTGTAGATTTCAGGAAGCACTAACGTTCTGGAACACCCAGACTTCTTTTCTGAGTGCTTCGAGAATTGGACTTTAATCTAGAATTTTTAAATCTTTTTCTCTGAATATTTGAGTTCAAATTTATGAATATAGATAGATGGATATTTTTTATTTAATGAAAACTGGGAGGGGTTTTTTTTTGTTTTTTTTTGTTTTGGGTTTTTTCACTTTTCTGTTTATTTGGTTTTTTTGTAATTTATTAAAATGCACTTGTGTTGTAGCTGTCAAACAATTTCTTGTTAAACTGCTTTTAAAAGAGAAACCACCTGGTTATTTGTTTCTTAATAACCTGGATTCAGTCCTGTAAAATGACCTTTGAATAAGGCTTTAAGCAGCCCCAGAGAGTTCACAGAAATATTCGTGTGATTAAGATTCAGAATATACTTCTCATGCTTTGCTGGATGGAGATAGGGATCTCAAAGTTGTAGGACGCTCTTTGAGAGATTTGTAATGGTTACAAAAACTCACTCTTCATGTGTTTTATCTGTGTGTCAGGTGGCAGCAATGCTATCTCAGATTGCTGCTTTGCTGCTGATAGTTATTACATGTGCACAGCATCCTGGGACAAAAGCTTAAAAATACAGGATATACAGACAGAAGAATTTTAATGTCATAAACCTGTTTCCTTGAACCAAGGACTTAAGAATTCTGTTAGTTCATCTCTTTTTAGCCAAGACACAGAAGTATCTTAATACTAGTGGGTGATGCATCTCAACACCTATCTGTAGGACATCTCAGATAAACCATGAGTGACCGCTCTAATCATGTAGGTAATTAATTCATCATTTGCAGGATAACACATTTAATTATGAGAAAGTGATGCCCCTCTAAATAAGTAAATTGAAGTTAATGGTTTGTGTTCTGTCATAATGAGGCAACTTGAACACTTTATTAATTGATACATCCCTCAAGAGGTATAATAGTAAGAACATAATGGAGTAAAAGCACAGCACCGTGTTAGAAGATTAACTTAGCACTCACAGATATTCTCCTAACATTAACTGGTAAAAAAACCCCTCCCTCAGTAAATACTGTACTGATCTGTAATAATTAGGAAGATGTGTATGTATTTTTTAGTACCCATAGCCCAGATGACACATGGCAGTAATACACATCTGAAAAATTTCATGCATATTCTCAGCTGCTTTGATGGATGGAGCACATGAGCTACCATATTTGAAGGAGATGATACTTATGATTCTATAGTAAGACAATTCAGCATCTCTAACTTGATGTCTCTTTCACGTTTGGATGAATAAGGCAAAATAATCAGATTCCCCCAGTTTACCTGTGTCTGTGTGGAAGTAGTGGGGAGCTGTTTCTTACTGCCCTAGTTTCATTACTGGATCAGAGACCACTCTTGGTCCCTCCACAGCATGAAATAAATGTTACTGCAAACCACTGCTGTGCTGGAATAGCTTCTCTTCACTGCAAGGGGCTCATACAAATTTCTATACTGCAATGTTGTTGACTGTTTTCTTTTGCAAGTTCAGATCTGAATGCTGTAGTGAAGATGACCCCTGTACTGCTGCCAGCAGGTTAATTTGGGGTCACACCCTAACGGTACATGTTGAATTAGGCAACTCAAGTAACTAAATAGCAGCTCTGTGGGGCAAAAGGTACTTGTGGCTTGGAGACAAATACAGATAGGCCTGTGAATATTGAACCTGAAAGCATGCTTTCCACACTGAACTCTCCTTTGTTTTTATTCACAGTTGACTGATAATTCTGAAAGTACTACCTGTATTTTAATTTTTGAAAAAGATACCTCCTTGATTTTTTAAGTCAGTACAATTTTTATGTATTTTTTCCATTTAGTTGTGTCTGCTAAATATATATGTTAATATTTACAATATTATGAACATTAATTAACGAGTAGCTGAAAGGAACAACTACTGTCTTGATAGGGCATGACTAATGGCTCATGATTTAATAGGTTTTTTTATAAATTCTTGACTTTCTGTTGGAAGTAGCCTTTTTTATTAGTCTGTATGACAAAGCAAAGCTAAAACATGGTGTTCAGAGTTTACATGTCAGCATCACTCGTATCTAGTATATATGACAAAGCTATAGCTATATGGGATATAGATGGTTTTTTTCTTAAGCAGATCACATAAAATATGCGTGTTTTATAGATTAATCAATTTGGCTTTAATGTAGTTAGTAATACAGAAGTAATTTCTGTATGTTAGAAAATATTGTTCTAGAATAATTAATCTTATATCAGAATTTGAAGTGTTCTTTATTTCTTTCTTTAGTCTTTTCAGTTGAAAAAAATCAAGGCTCTATTTTTTTCCCATTGAAACAGGAAAAAAAAAAGCAGTAGCTTTTTAGAGGTTTGGTTCATTTGGGTTCATAGTTCAGAAGTTTTCTTTGGAATGGATTCTCTATTTCCCAAACTGAGAAAAACAAATGTTAATTCTTACATTCTGGTTTTAATAAAAGCAGGAATTTCTATTTATTGCTGTTTCCTGTCCATTACTATCACCTGTTAAATGCCTGGGTGCCATGTGGGTTGCTTCCAACCCTGTGCTTGTCTCACCTGCAGCAGTGGGCTCACATCTGTGTGCAGTATAGGTTTGCTGGAGAATGTGGTAGTTATGGGCAATTCACAAGATGGAGATTTTTCTGCATTTTTTCTGGCTTTTGTACTACTGTAGTTTGAATAATTATCCCAGTCCCCAGTCTTAGGGACTTGGATGAGAAAGTTGTAAGACTGTTTAGGACCAAGCCGGGATGGCTGCTCTCCAACTAGGAGTTATTTGGAGAATAACACCTATAATTTGGCTGTAAATATGCCTTGGATGTGTTAAATTGCCACAGCAATCTCTGTGCTCTGCAGATTCTGATTACACTCCAAGTGAGTAATCAAAGAATTATAGAATGGCCTGGGTTGGAAGGGACAGTAAAGCTCATCGCATTCCATCCCCTGCCATGGGGCAGCAACACCTTCTACTATCCCAAGCTGCTCCAAACCCCATCCCACCTGGCCTTGGACGCTTCCAGGTTTTGGGCAGCCACAGCTTCTCTGGGCAACCTGTGCCGGGGCCATCACCACCCTCACAGGAAACAAGTTCTTCCTAATATCTAACCTAAACCTACTCTCTTTCAGATTGAAGGTATTCCCACCTATCCTGTCACTACAAGCTGTTGTGAATAGTCTATCTCCATCTTTATTGTAGGCTCCCTTCAGGTACTGGAAAGCCACAGGTCTATTCCTGACAGGATCCTTTCCTGATGCCCTTGGATTAGGGGCTGACTTGTGGCGGATGCCCCCCGGTACTGCTGGCCACGGCTCAGAGCAGGGCTAATTTGTCCTGTGCAGGTACCGGCTGTGGGCTGGGGCCCAGGGAGAGGGTAACTGAGAGCAGCATTTCTTCTGTGTCTATCATTCTTACCAGCTGTGTAAGAACTACCCAAACCACTGTTTCTGTTTATTTATCTTGTATGAACACATGCGTTTGGTTCAGCACTGTGCCAGTGTGCATGCACAGATCATGAAGCACATGGTAGGATGTGCATGTGCATGTTGTCTAATTTTTCATCATTATAGATGTTTGCAGGGTCTAACTGAGACCCGATCTTCGCTTCCCTGTGCCGTGAGCCTTGGCCAATCAAGGCACGGCAGGATAAGGCAGGACTTGAGCCCGGCCGTAGGCAGTCTCTCCTAAATGTCTGAAGGGCCGATATTTATGCATTTTCCTCGGCTATCTACGTGTGTTGTGGCAAAAGCAATGCAGGCGCGTGTGCGGTACACAGTCAGGCACGGAGCAGAGCTGCAGCCGCAGCTGTTCCATCCCTGGCAGTTCTGGCGGTGGGACCGAACAAAACACAACGGCAGGGCCCAGTCTGCGCTTGAAGTTCTCTTAATACCATTCTGAAAGACACTTTACCGCACGGCGCCGTGGCTTAGTTGGTTAAAGCGCCTGTCTAGTAAACAGGAGATCCTGGGTTCGAATCCCAGCGGTGCCTGCGCTACCAAGTTTGCGTTTTGGCCCCCCCGCGCTTTTACCGCCGTGGCGAGGGGACGGGCCGGGGCAGCTCCTGGACGGGAATAGGGCTGAGGCTCAGCTGCGGCGGTGGGGAAGCAAATCCGGTGTGTTAATGTGCCTGTGTGTATATAGATAGATATGTGCACTCACAAATGTTTGACAGTCACAAATTTGGGCTGTTCACTATGTACCTTAGAGGGGATGTTCTTTCCAAACCTAAGGACTATTTGATCATACAGAGCCATGAAAATGCCTCTCACAATTTTTTTTTTCTTATTGCCACATCTTCAATAGCCCCTAGGGTAAACAGCACTACTTTTGTCTTTTTTTCTTCTCTTATAGCTGGCGTGCCTGCTGACTTGGTGTTTGCTGCTGAGACTTTTTGTTGCCCATCAGCACTGAGACCTTTTTGCCTCTTACTTGGTACTGTCACATTAAGTCTGTCTTTTCCAAGTGCAAGTTGCAATAAGCACTCTGTGCTACCGTGTCATTAGTGACACAGCAGAGGGACAAAGGATTTTCCCAGAAATCTTGAAAAGTCAAAGGCCAAACCTTGCTCTGTTAGGCTTGGGAATTAGGTTCAGTGAAAATATTCCAAATTTGTGTTACTCTAAAGAAGGGCAGAATCCATCCCTAAACCTAAAGATAAAAGGCTTTAAATCCATTGATACGAGTTCCAGTCTAGCAATCATATCCTCAGGTGCTTCTTTTTTGCACTCTCATAGCAGTGATGGGAGTAAATGAATTCACAGACACATTTGGGGGTCAGGTTTTCAGGACTCAGATCAGCAGCCAAATCACAGTTGCTGGTAGTCTCAAATGTAATGTGTAAGGCTTAATGTCTAGGATGAACATTTTGGTTATAATTTTAACCTGCAGGAATCTTTCTTTGAATAGCACGTACTGTGAAAATGCAGGCTAGATAGTATTTGATATGTCATAAATATATGTAAACCATAATTGCAAACTGTGATATATTTTAAAAAATTATAAGTATCTTGGGATTAACCTCCCATAGACTGACATTATCTAAAAGAAAACAAGAAGAACTAGAAAACTGGAAAGTGCAAATTAAGGGAGATCTGGGGTAAAAAGCTACAGTGAGTGCAGACAATGAAACAGACTTGTTCTCAGCTCTTGCATAGCAGAGAGAGAGAGATTACTTAGGCATTCTTTGAATATTTGTACCTGCTGTTACTCTGCTAGTTTCCATCTAGGTTCTGGTCTTTGGCTTGTAGATGGGAACCACCAATGTTAAGGAATTCTAGGCGTTTGTATAAAAATTGTTAATGCTTTTTTTGGTGCATCAGCAGGAACGGCGTGATGAGCCAGCCAAGACTGCACTGGGGGGGGCTTGTCACTTTCTGCTTTAACATGGGCACCCTAAAAAAAGACTGAAAACTCGAACTGGACTCCCTTAAGGGAGACTTCAACAAATTAGAGAAATTAGAGATGTGGGCAATCTGCAACCGTATGAAGTTTAACACAGGCAAATGCTGGATTCTGCACGTGGGATGGGGCACCCTTGGCTGTGTGGATGGACTGGGGAATGCCCAGCTGGAGAGCAGCTGTGGAAAGGGACCACGTGGGGGTCCTGGTCAATGGCCAGTTGGATCCGAGTCAGCCAGGAGGGACATCCCTGTCCTGGGGGCATCAGGCTTAGCATTGCCAGCCAGGCCGGGGAAGGAGTTGTCCTGCTCTGCTTTGGGCTTGGGTAATCCCCCTCACTTCGAGTGCTGGGGACAGTTCTGGGCACCACAGTACAAAAAAACATTAAGATACTAGAGAGCATCCAAAGGAGGCCACGAGGATGGTGAAAGGCAAGCTGTATGAGGAGCAGCTGAGGGCACTTGGTGTGTTCAGCCTGGAGGAGACTGAGGGGACACTTCGCTGAGCTCTTCAACATTGTCCCGAGGGGCAGTGCAGGGGCAAGTACCAATATCTGCTCTCTGTGACCAGGGACAGGACCCAAGGAAACAGCACGAAGCTGAATCAGGAGGGGTTTAGGCTGGCTATCAGGAGAAGTTTTTTCCCCAGTGGGTGGTCAGACACTGGAACAGGCTCTCCAGGAAAGTGGTCACAGCTCCAAGCCCGTCATAGCTCAAGCAGTGTTTCAACAATACTCACAGGCACAGGGTAGGATTTTTGGGGTGTCTGTCCCTTCCAAGTCAGCATATTCTATGATTCTATGAAAATGTTTGAGGAAGGGCAAAATCAGAATCTGAATTGGTGCATGAGCACAGACTTGAATTGTCTGGATTTTTCAAGACTCTTTTTATATATTTGTTGGAGATATGGAGCCCCAGCTTCTGTAAAGCCCCACCTTCTTAAATCCTCAGATTTCAAGCATGATCTATATACTTACATGGGAAGTAATACTGTAAGACGATATTTAAGCAAATTGAGTGAACTGAGGCATTTTTTGGGTCTAGATTTAAGGATATATAAAAACAACATATAGTTTCTTGTTTTGGCTCAACCTTGGACATTTAAAATGTGTGTTTATGAAATCCCCTCATCTGAGCACTGAGCTTTTTCTGACTGCCCAGAGTGTATGGTTGAAGGGCCTGTTAGGCTGTGCAATTTGCTGTATTTCTTATTTAGCTATCAACACTAATAAGAAATGTGACACTCACATCAATGTGCATATTCTGCTGACGGTAACAACATCTCAGTGTGCAGTTATTTCCAAGATTTGTTACCAGTCTTTTCCTTGGAGGGGCTTAGGATCCTTTCAAACTGCAATATGTCAGCCTAAAAAGGTGTAAGTCCACCCACTTTCTTCATTCACTTTTTCAAATGTTTTACGCTACCTTTGTGCAAATTGCTAGGAGGAAGGGTAAATGCTGCCTAATGAACAGGCAAAATTAAATTGTCTCCAAAACAATTGAGTTTTTTGAGTATTTTGAAATGGGAAATACAGGCAGATTTCAATTTGCCAATAGAAACGGTGTCTATGCTTGTTGAACTTAGTCTTGATTTGGGCTGAGCACTACATCACTCTCTTGTTTTCCTTGCCAAAGTTGGCAGCTGGACTATTCAGTCAGAACAGCCAACTTCAGTGAAACTATTCCCTGACAATTTTTTTCCCTCCAGGATTAAGGCTTCAGGTGTCCTCCTTCTGTTACAGACAATGTTTAGTTCCTAAGCTGAGAGCTAGAGGGAGAACCCCAAGGAAAAGACTCACCAATGGGATTGTGTAAAGTGCTTTAATTCATGTCATTAAAAAAACCTCTGTTAAAACATCAAAATATTAGTCATGCCAAAAAGATACTGTATTATTTATCATTTGAGTTTCTACAAAGTTTTTAAAGATAGATTAAAACTGCTAAACAAATCACTAACTCTTAAGCTAAATGTGTATGTTGAGTGTGTATGGGATTTTTTTCTTTTGCATTTAAATGGGAATAGACCAGATGAAAGCTGCTTAAATTTAAAGTAGGATTGTGGTAACAAATTTGTGAATATTGTTAAAATTGCATTAAAGCTTATACATGGTGTGCCAGGTAGCAGGCAGTAACACCTGTCTTTGCATAAATATTTGCTTTTTCATTTTTAATGTGAGCTGAATAAGCTTTCTTTTCCCACTCCTCACCCAAATGCTATGTCATCACATCAATATCCAGTGATGTAAAGCAGTTGTACTCTGTATATAGTTGTATAATCAACTGCTCTAAAATACAGCATGTTGTGCTCATAGGCCCCGGCCCTTATGCTGGTATTTGCAAGGTTGTATTTGAAAATCCATAGATACTCAAGGGTGATCTATTTAATTTCCAATGAGCAAGAGCGCCTGGTCAGAGTAGCACTGTGCATCAAGAGACCTGTCCTTGCCCCTCAGCTGCTCTGTGGCTCTGCACACAGTGCTCTTAACTTTTCAACTATTTTGCCATCTGCAAAATTACAATAATACCTACTGCTCTCATAGAGTTGCTGGAAGAGTTAATGAATGTTGTATGAAGCACTCTGAGCTTTCAGATAAAATCAATGTTATTAAAATCATGGGGTTTTTTTCTCCTCAGTAAGTTCAGGTCATGCTGGGACTAAGCCTTTTCAATAATGCTGGCAGTGTTCACAGATGCATTTAGACTGTTTCTGGGAACAGGACCCTGACTGATTTAATTTTATTGATGAGAAAATCAACTTCAAATAAAACTTTTAAAATTATTAAATAGGAGAATTCATTGAGAATTTAGTATGTAGGACTGTTTTCTTCTTGTTGAAGGTGCTTATTAACTGTTAAGATTATTTTATGTTTATCCACAGAAATATATGCAATATATGTTTTTACAGGCCAGTATTTTTCTGACAAGACACTTCTCCTATTTTAATCTCTCAAAATATTGCAACGTTTTACATGAAGGTGTGTGATTATGATATCAATATATGATTGGTATTACCTGAAAAGGGTTAAGTGTAATATGTATTTTATGATGAGTATTTAAGAAACACTTTAGAATCTAATTGTAATATTTGTTGATGCAAAATGTAAACCAAATGGCCACAGTCTGTAAGAAAGTAGGGTAAATACAGTATTTCTTATTACATGTTCCCATAATGACTGCCTCCTTCAAATGGAAGCTTAAAATGTTCTGCATTATCTGTTATTGGTTCTGGCTCACTGTGGAGGTCCCAGACGACTGGAGGTGTTAATGTGATGCTGATCCAACAAGGAGGGCTGTCTTGATTTGAAAGACAGGTGTCTGCCAAGGAAGGCAGGAATCTCCCTTGGAATGGAGAATATGACCCCCTTCTCTCCAAATTATTATAATTTTGAAATTAAGGGGCTTCCAGGCAAAGATATGGGAATAGGAATAACAGGTCTTTACTAGTCTGTATAACAAGGCGAACAAATAACAACAATGGTAACAACAACAACCAAACAGAAACCTGGTAACAACCTTCTCTGGGCTGCCGCACGCCCTCCCCTTTGGTGCAGTTACAGTCACAGCCGGCAGGGGCGCTGTTGGCTCCCCAGCCGGGCAGGGCAGGGGCGATGATTCCCCCGCGGCTGCAGGGGGCGCTGCCGTTGCGTCTCCCCTCACGCGGCAATGGCGGATGGGCTGGATGGCTGGACAGGCTGCAGCAAGGACCTCAGAGCAGCAAGCTGTAACAGCGGGGCTGTTACTCACCTGGAGTAGTAAGCAAGTGGTAGTAGGAACTCTGCAGCTGTAGCAGGAGCTGCGGTGTGTCCTGGCAGGCATGGAGTGTTGGTTTACAATGCAGCAAAAAACCCCAGAGCAGTAGCAGAACGGTGGGAGTTGAGCGGTGAATGTCTCCCCTGCATAGCTCACCTGCTATGGCTAGTCCAGTCCCTCGTTCAGGTTGTGCAGAGGTGGGGCGGGGCGGCTCCCGACAGGGGATGGGGTACCCTAGTCTCGGGTCCTGGTGCAGCATGCTCTGGCTCTGGGCTCCCGAGCAGCAAAGAGGCAAAAAACGAGTCAGCAAACCCAGTCATAATGTGGAAGGAGAAAGAAACAAAAAGAAACTGGCAAAACTCACATACAACTGTATCTCTGCTCAGAGAGACTGTGCTGCCCAGCTGCCGAAGCAGCTGCGTGGCCGGAAAAAGGGGCTGAGCTCCCTTCTCTCCCTGCCAACTCTCGCAGGAAATCCTGGACTGACCCCCACCTATTGTGAGATTCTGGAGTGGGGGGCGGAGAGGGGGAAGGCAAAAGTGGGGCAGTGGCCATCCCAGACACAAAATAAAAAGAGCAAGAAAAAAACCCAATGATGGGATGGGATAAAAAGACATTCCCAAGACAGTAATATATTAGCAGCTTAGTATTTATGAAAAATATGAAGTGATGAAATAGAAAGCCAGTATCTGGCAATTTAAAGAATTCTCAAAGTGCCAGAATTGCTTCAGAAGATCTTTAATGATCTTCAGAAGAAGGTCATAATTTTCTTAGGAGTTTCATAGCCAGCTTGCTCTGTGAAATAGTATCCAGAACTTACCATAATAACAGTTAAGTACTACTTAACATAAAAAAAAATATCTAGACTCAAATTGAATCAGACTGACAGCATATCTGGCCCAGTGTCCTCTCTAATAACTGTGGCCAACAGCACATGTCTAGGACAGAATATAAGCATGGGAAAAACAGGCAGCAATATTTTGCCAGAATACCTTACCAGCCTTTGGTGATTTCCAGCTTGGAGTCTTGAACTTTCAAATACAGACCTGATCAAATTTAATTTTTCATTTCTCCATGTCTGTGAATAGGAAAAAGTGAAGTGATTCCTGCAGGCAGATTTGCTTATTGGAGACCTCTTTTATCAAAGTGGCAGTTGCCTAAAGAAGGGAAATATTAGAAGCTGCAAAATGTTTAGTGGCTGTTTATTGCAACACTGAGTATAGGCTTAGGGGATGATATCTCCAGTTTGCCTGGGAGCTGGCATTGCTGCCTGCATGTTATTCACAAAGATCTGTGTGAAAACATTTGATAAAAACATCAAGTGAATCCACATTGCCTGTTAACCCCAGTTTGTAGGACTGCTTTTTTATCTTTCCTGACATGCTCTGCTGTGATGTGTCATTCTTCAACAGGCATGTTCAGCTACATGGTGTCATGACTGTAAAATGTGATGTATATATCATGAAAGGATTTGGCACAGTGTCAGCTCTGAATTTTGGGGGAGAGGAAGAGGGAGAACTGTTTGGGATACTGCAGTCTGCATACTGGAAAACAAAGACATTTCCCAGTTATTCCTTTGCTGCTTGTAGAAAATACTGATATGGATGGTTTAATTTGTAAGTAATTTGCAGAACTTATACCTGTTGCTTGTAGGTTTGTTTTAAGGTTTTCATTGTCTGTTCTTACTAAGGAAGCAACGACGTCAGAGTGTCTTATTGTGAAGAAAGTGACTTGCCTCCATCACACAGCAGAGAAGTCCCTCATGCATTCTGCTATTGATGTTTACAGCCTAGATGTTTACAGAGGTAACACTGGCCTGTGAACTTGGACATAAATGTGGTAGATATCCCATAGTGTCACTTAAAAGAAAATGCAGCAGAGGCCAGGAGGAGAAAGAGCAAGAGGTCACTGAGTAATTCAGAGTCTTCCTGTTTAGGACCTGTGCTGCTCCATTCTCCAGGCAGCTCAGCTAATAAATACACCAGATTAAAAGAAAGAGTTTTTGAAAATTTGACTGTATTTCTGTTCAGAATGAAACACAAGTTTGTTCAAGCAGGGAATGTGGCTGGCTAGTAAATTGCAAGTTGTGTGCCTTCCTGCAGCAAAATTGACAATTTTTCATCTAAAAGGCTGAAATCCATAGCCACAAAAGAAGTTCTGTGGGACTGATAGGAGAAGTGAGGCAATTTTGGAGGTGTTCTTTGACCTCTTTGACAAATGTTTTTTCATTAGGTGTGCTTGGCTCATGTGCAGGATTTTGCCTTTGTGCAAGTGTTTTCACTTCTTATATTTCAAATGTCCAGTTGCCTATCTTGGCAATTAGTGTTTGTATCTTTTAGATGATGACGCCATTACAATTCAGTATATTTTCAGTTTACCCTTAGACTTTTGTTCCAACAGAGAAATACTCTACAGGGATTCAAATAACAAGCAGTCCCCTATAGATCCAGATGAAGTTCAGTGTACACAACTCATATTGCATAAGTTTCTGCAGAGTGCACCATTGTCATGTGCCAACTCATCAGCAGTGATGACATAGAAAGAAAACAAACAGTGGATAATTTGATTGCCCACCTCTAGCAAGATGAAGAAAGTTTCTCTTCTCCTATGGGCCTGCATCTCAGCTATGAAAAGACTGTCCGAGTATGTCCAGCAATTTAAAGAAGTGTCCTATGCTCTGCCAGTACAAACCACCCTGGTATTGGGAACAAATGCTCCCCTGATTGAGAGAGAGGGGACACACCATGAGGTAACCTGTGGTTTTACCTGCATGGCCATGGAGAGGACATGAGAAAGTGGGATGGAAACCTCACCTCTGCCCTGGGAGCACAGGAACATGAGTTGAGAGGAGGAACAACAACCACAGGAAATTCTTCAAGGATGCCATTAAGATCTGTGGGGGAAGAATCCACTTGTTTCTGAGGTGACAGGAGTATCCCAACAGCTGACTGTCCTGGAAACTGAAGTGAGCCTGACTGGGAACAAATGGCAAAAACCCTCATTGTGACTGGTCCAGAGGCCCTGTGTATCCTTTGCATAGATTACCTCAGGAAAGGTTATTTCAAGGACACAAAAGGGCATCGTTGGGCTTTTGGGAAAGCTGCTGTGGAGACAGAGGAAATTAAACAGCTGAATCCTTTGACTGGTCTCTCCCTTCTGCTATGGGACTGCTGAGGGCTGAAGAGCAGCAGATACTGATTGCCACCCCAGCAGTGCCCCGTCAACAATACGGCACCCGACTGAGACTGCAGGATGCTATCCATGGGATGATCCATGAACTGGAGAGCTGGGAGTGCTCAGCAGGACTTGCTCACCCTTCAATAGCCCCATATGGCCTGTGCACAAGTCCAATGGAGACTGACAGTGGACCGTTAGGGCCTGAATGAAGTCACACCATCACTGCGAATGGTGACTATTCCGTTCAGGAATAGTGTAGCCAGCAGGACTAGGGACTTGGCACTGGTGAGCCCGGACCTTGAGTGCTGTGTTCAGTTCTGGACCCTTCAATTTAGGAAGGATGTTGGGATGCTTATACAGGTGCAGAGAAGGGTAGCAAGGCTGGTGAAGAGTCTGGAACACAAGCCCTATGAAGAGCAGCTGAGGGAGCTGGGGCTGTTTAGCCTGGAGAAAAGGATGTTCAGGGGGGACCTTATCACGCTCTACAACTACCTGAAAGGAGTTTGTAGCCAGGTGGGGGTTGGCCTCTTCTCCCAGGTGACCAGTGACAGGATGAGAGGACACAGCCTCAAGCTGTGCCAGGGAAAGTTTGGGCTGGATATTAGAGAAAAAATTCTTCACAGAAAGAGTGGTTTGGCATTGGAATGTGCTGCCCAGGGAGGTGGTTGAGTCACCTTCCCCGGACATGTTTAAAAAAAGACTTGATGAAGCACTCAGTGCCATGGTTTAGCTGATAAGGTAATGTTAGGTCACAGGTTGGACTCAATGACCTCAAAGGTCTTTTCCAACCNACTCAGTGCCATGGTTTAGCTGATAAGGTAATGTTAGGTCACAGGTTGGACTCAATGACCTCAAAGGTCTTTTCCAACCTAGTTTATTCTGTCATTCTGTGATTCTGTGAGAGCTGCTGTGCTGGACATGCTGGAGTTTCAGCATGAATTGGAGTCACAGGCAGCAAAGCGGTGTCACCATCAACATTACCTACGTGTTTTTCTCCATTCCTCTGGCAGCAGAGTGCAGGCCACAGTTTGCTTTCACCTGAAGGAGTGTGCAGTACACCTGGAACTGACTGCCTCAGGGGTGGGAACACAGCTCCACTATTTGCCATGGACTGATCCACACTGCACTGGAAAGGGTGAGGATCCAGAACATCTAAAGTGCATTGATGACATCATTGTACATGGAAACACAGCAGAGGAGCTTTTTGAGAAAAGGGAGAAGCTAATCCAGATCCTCCTGAGGGCTGGTTTTGCCATAAACCAAAGTCAAGTCAAGGGACCTGCCCAGGAAATTCAGTTTTTAGGATGATAAGATCGATGTCAGATTACAATGGATGTGGTCAAGAAAATAGTAGCTATGTCCCCACCAATCAGCAGGAAGGAAACACAGGCTATCTTAGGCGCTGTGGGTTTTTGGAGGATACATATTCCAGATTGCAGTCAGATTGTCAGCCCTCTTCTCTATCATGTGACATGGAAGAAGAATGCTTTCAAGTGAGGTCCTGAATATCAGCAAGCTTTCGAACAAATTAAACAGGAGATTGTTCATGCTATAGCCTTTGGGCAGTCAGGACAGGACAGGGTGTAAAAACTTGCTGTACACTGCAGCCAGGGAGAATGGTCCTTCCTGCAGCCTCTGGCAAAAAGTACCTGGGGAGACTTGAGAATGACCCTGGGGTTCCGGGTTTGGACGTGCAAAGGATCCAAGGCCTGCTACACTTCAACTAAAAGGAGATCCTGGAAATTTATGAAGGGCTGCTTCAGAAGTGATTGGCACTGAATCACAGCTCCTTCTGGCACCCCAACTGCCAGTGCTGGGCTGGATGTTCAGAGGAGAAGTCTGTTCCACATGTCCTGGCTCTGATGCCGTGTGGAGTAAGTGAATCACTCTGATCACACAGCAAGCTTGAATAGGAAACCCCAATTGGCCAGGAACCTTGAAAGTTACCACGAACTGACCTAAAGGTGGAAATTTCAGATTATCATCAGAAGAGGAGGAAGAGGAGGTGACATGCTGAGAAGGCCCCACCATGAAATCAGCTACCAGAAAAGGAAAA
>VZRN01005093.1:226-55367 GCA_013397935.1 Dasyornis broadbenti
CCTGCCTTCCTGCCTGCCTTCCTGCCTTCCGCGCCTGCCTTCTGCGCCTTCCTTCCCCCTACCCATTCCATTACTAGTCCTCTTTCTGTCTTCTTCCCACCCTTATTCTTGCATTCCATTGCTTTCTCTCTCTCTCACTTTGCCCCTCTCTTCTGCCTTTTTCTCCCCATTCCCTCCTTTCCCCATCCCTCTTTCTCTGTCCTCATCGTCTTTCTGTGTTTTCTGTCTTCCACCTTCTTCTCTGTCTCTTACTTTTTGTCTGACCCTGCTTTTTCCCTTTTCCCTTTATCTTGGCTTTTTGGTCTATCTCTCTTTATCTTTCTGTAATTCTCTCTGTCTCTTTAAAGTCTCTTTTCTTCCTGTTGCTCTCTCTCCACCATCCGCTTTCTGTCTTTTCCCCCTGCTTCCACTATTTTACCCTTTTCTCTCTCCTCTTTTCAATGTGTTACTTTCACACTCTCTTTCTCCATAAAGCCTCCCAGCTTTTGTCTCTTTCCTGTCCTCCTTGCTCTTTCTCCTGTGTTGTGCCTCTTCTACTGTCTGCCTGTCTTCCTCCTGAGCCTTTCTTTCTGGGTCTCCACTTTTATTTCTTCTTACCTCTACCCTTTCTCTCTTGCTCTCCTTCTTGGTTGAACATCTCTTCTTTCCTCTCCCTTTTTCTTTGCATCTCCCCATGTTCTTTCTTCATCTCTCTGTGTATCTCAATCTGGATCCACCTCTCCCCCTTTCTCCTGTATTCTTTCTCTTCCTGCCTGTGTCCTTCTACCTCTCATCTTTCACCCTGCTTGTTTTCTGTACGCCTCTCTCCTCACTCACACTCCCTTCATCTTCTGCTTATTTTCTCCCTCCCATTCTCCTCCTTCCTTTCTCTCTCACTCTCCCCATCCTGCTTTCTCAGCTGTCTCTGTTCTCTCTCTCCCCCTTTTGCTCTCGAGCTCTCCTGTTTCCTTCCTATTGCCCTCATTCCTTCTGCCCCCTTTTCTCTCCCTCTCCCTCTAATAGGTGATGTTTGTGTTTTCCTCAGAGCTCTCTTGTAAGTTTTTCAGCCTCACTGAACATACTCAAAGTGCAAATTAACATCTTCAATCTTCTGAAAGTTGTGTCCTATCTGTTTACTTTACATTTGCTGTCTCAGAGCCAGGATTACAATTACAGTCTCACAAAAACTGTAGCATGAAAAATTCTGTGCTGATTTGTCTGTCTTCTCAGCTAGAGTCCAGGGAGGAAGAGGGTCTGCAGCTACTGAGTCAAGGTATCTTCATAAAAAATCAAATTGGTCTTGTAATTAGGTACTTCCCAATATGAAGCCATTTTTGTTTACTCTTCCTTTTATACTTCACGGTATTAGTACTGTCTCGTCCTTTGCAGAGATGGGTATGAGTTTACAGATCGTACTGTAATCCATTTTGGTTTTGAGAGAAAGTATGTGGGGCTCTACAGTCTTTCTCCTAATGCTGTGTATTGTTCTTAAAAGTAATTTTCACAAAGTTGAATTACTAAGAAGTCCAGCACTCCTATAAACTTGTCAAAATAAAAAGTGTGTATGATACTTGGGCCTGTGTAATCCTAGAAGATATCGCATTGCACCACAAGGAATAAAGAGTCTCTGAAGATGAATATGCTGTGCATTGTGCCAGGAAAAGCTGTGAAGAAAGTTGGGAGCAATATTCTGATACAATGCATGAAGTATACACAGTGTACTGGAGAAATTATCCCATTTCTCTCTTAAATTAACAAGACCTGCATGATAATATTGTACTCTCAGTGGTTCATGCTGCTGCTCAAGCAGAAGCAGAGTCGTTCAGAAGAACAGTTCTGGAAAGAGAAGGTCATATTTGTAGACTTTTGCTTACATACTGCTTTACTGTAGGAATGTTTCTAGATGTAACCTGTACTTTTGCTGGCAATGGCCTTGTCCTATTGTTCTTACAAAGGCTTTTTCCTTTTTCACTATTAATTTTCTATTATCCTCTGTTCCATGGCCAGCATAACTGACTGCTTGGTTCTGGTAGCTGTGGATAGGACTGTACATGAGATACTGTCCTTCTGCATTTATTTAGGATTTTTCTATCTCCTTTTCTGACGCCTTTTCTTGAAGTTAGCAAGTTCTTCTTGAATGTGTGTGTTACTGGGATGGCAGGAGTAATTTGAGGAGAGAACTGTTATTTTAGTAAAGTCACAAGTTTAAAAATAGTTACTGTAGTGGAAAAATACAAGAAAGAATTGACTCTGCCCTCAGTGCAGAAGAGTGAGCATTGCTTCACAGAACCACAGAACACCTCAGGTTGGAGATACCCTTAAAGGATCATCTGGTTCAACCCTTTCTGGGAACAGGAGCCGCCATGAGATCATCTAGCATGCTGTCCAGTCTTGTCTTGAAAATCTGCAGTGATGGGGACTCTACCACATCCTTGGCAGGACTGTATCCATGATTGATTGTTCTCACTGTAGAACATGTCTTTCTTATACTGAGATGAAGCCTCTCCCAGTGCAACTTGTACCCATTTCCTTATGTTTTCTCCATGTACTATCTGCTGAGGAGAGCAGCTCCATCCTTTGTAGCCATCTTTAAGTACTTCAGTACTGGAATGCTGTGCTGATGTCTCCCTGAGCATTCTGCATGGAGAAGAGACTTAACTCCTACAGTCTTACCTTATAGAGCTCTCTCACCTTCTCCAGTCCTTCTTTAGAGCCTCTCCAGCCTGTCCATGTCTTTTTGGGAGGGTGGGGACCTGAACTGAACATAGTACTACAGATATGGCCTGGCAAACACTCAGTAGAATGGGATAATCACATCTCTCCCTGCTAGTAATGCCCCTGAGGATGCTGCCCAGGACATGATTTGCCTGATGCTGCAGCAGTGCTCTGCTTACTTATGTTTAGCTTGTTGTCTCCCAATACCCCCAGGTCCCTTTCAGCAACACTGTTCCCCAGTCACATGCATCCTAGCCCACACTGGGCCCTTTTGATACTGTGACCCAGGTGCAGGACTTTGTACTTGTCTTTGTTAAGCTTCATATAGATCTTGCTAGCCTGACCAGATCTCTCTGTAAGATGGCTCTTCCTTCTGTCACGTTCACCTTGCCACCCAGTTTAGTGTCAACAACACATTAGTGAAGGTGCTTTGAATCCTATCATCCAGATCATTTAAGAAAACGTTGAACAGTTTGGGGCTCAGTAACATTCACTGTGGGACCCTATTTGTGACTGGCTGCCATACTGAGTAAAAAACATAGATCACCACCCTTTGTGGCTGTGGCCAGTTTTCTACCCATACTTAAATAAATTGTGCATCACCTGTCTAGAAATGCTTTATGTCACTGTCTTGTTATACTCGTACATTTTAACCTGTTAAGTTTTAATTTAATTGAATGACTTGGACACTAACAATTAAATTTCTGTGTTGAATTTCTTCAGACCCCATCTGTCAATAACAATTGTCGGATTAAATTTTTCTTTACACCTTTAGTTAAGCTCATGAAGAATAACTGTTTGTTTATAAAGATGGGCAGGAAAGCCTACAGATGCACTGTAACAGAAACTCAAGCTATAAATTTCTGTGTTAGTCCTTACATATATGACACCAGTGTAAAATGCTTCAGGTTTTTTTTCCTGCTGGAAGCCTTCTGAAGTGTTAAGTGAATTTTGGAAGAATACTCACAGACAATTGACCAATGCTGGGCTTTAAAATACTTACGATTTGTGTTTTGCTTGTTAGGATGGTTTGGTTATATCTTGTTGCATTAAAGTCTGGGCCAGTGTCAACAGGAATAGGCTGATTTGGTTTTGGGTGGTTTTTTTGTTGTTTTTTTTTTTGTTTGTTTGTTTGGTTTTTTTGTTTGTTTTTTTTTGTTTGTTTGTTGTTTATTTTTTAGCTTATTTTGCTGACATGAAGCTCATAGCATAACTGATTATGGCAGCAGTGAGAATAGGAAAAAACATTGATACAATTCTATTTTTCCTATTCTTGATGCTGAAATGATGAGAATTGAAGTTTCAGGTCCTAATAGCTTTTTACAGCTAAATCTTTGTGAGAATCCGCTGAACCCTGTCCTACAGCCCACATGTGCTACAGTCCCCTGTAGCTTACTGCCACAGGCACGACCTTGCTCGGTTAGTAGTACCTTCTCTGCCATTCTTAATGGGAAAGAAAATGGAGAAGACAGAGAAAAACCAGTCATTCCCAAATTCCATCATTTCCATGGTAGTAAAATATACTTTACAGCCCTTTTATCTTGCTGGCAAATATAATTTTTGACATCTATCCCTTGATAGGGTGTGGTGACAAAAATTGTGACTTCATAGCATTAAAAATATCATAGCATTTAAATTGTTCTGATTGGTTGTTTCTACAAGAGCTGACTGATCATATAAATTTCCAAAGGACTGTTGGTTCCCTTGGAACTGCTAAAAATATAAAGTGTTTTTCCATGACAATGCAGGATTGTATTCTATAATCTAAAATAGTATTGTAGAATTATACTAGGTGAGAGTGGGACATGTGGGAGAGACGTAGCAAATTTGTTCTTACTGCTGAACTGATTTGATATTTGCTTAGATCAGAGAAATTTCTTACAGATTTCATATACTCTAAGATGTTGCAGACATTTGGAGTGCTACAGGGTTTGTTTCTGAGTGGAACCCTTCATTACTATATATGGGGCAGATTAACAAAATGACAAGTATTTTTCAGAGAGTGCTAAACAGGGAGATCTTTGAAACTGCAGAATGCTTAGGAGGAAAAGTGCCACTTACTATACTAGAAAATGTTAATACAGTAAAAATTGCCTTCAAATAGGTAAATTCAGTATCACCAGTAGGAGATAATTTAGGCAGTGATATTCAGCTAGAAAAGGGGAGATGGAAGGGCAGAAAGGCTGGAGGATAACTTGAATTAAAAGGATTCAGTACATTTCATACTGAAATCCTCCAGACACGACCCTCCTGCTGCAAACATAGGAAAATGACAATACCAGGGTATTCCTCCCTCATATGCTTGCATATTTCTAAAATGTTTATTTGATATGGTACATTGGAACAAAGGTTGGAACACTGTAAACCATTGTATTTTAAAATTCCTTGTGGATGCATTTATAGGGTTGTCTGTGGAGATTTTTTGCTTGATTTTTAAGCTACAAAACTTGTTGCCACCAGCTGCCAAGTATTCTGTATAACTAGGAGACATGTTTTCACAAGAGAAGAGTTATTTTTCTTTCCTTTTTTTTTGGCATCATAATTTTTTCTTTTTGCAAACCTTGTATTACTCATTTTAGCGACACTTTAGAGATAGATTGAGAGGTGAAAGATTTGTTGACGAAACATTGGCAGTTAGCGTTTAGGATATCCAAAGAAGCAGAAAACCTATTAATGTAAAGGTTTCTTGGCCCTATTTTTCTATGTCTTAAATATTTTCCATTAAAAGAGACAATTTTTGTTGAAAGCCAGTATGTTCTCTAGACCATACTGAATGTTTGCATTCTAATTATGGCATGTTTAGTGATCTGAATCTGTAGTGCTCTTTGCTTCAGAAGTCTCAAAGGCATTGTTTTTTCCTGGATCTCACATGGAGTTTGGATATGTTTTGTCATCTATAACACATACGGATTTCTCTTTCAAGTCCCCATAAGCTAACTTTCTAAATGAGCTGAATATTAGAGGCTGAGTATTCGTTTTTGTTACTCCTGCATTGTGCAGAGGCCTTATAGTGGGCTGATTTTGTCAGAACGTGGAGTTACTGTGCACAGTTTGTCTCTCTATCCTCTTCTCCTTTAAATAATGAAAGGTGTTAATTGCTGAAGAGACAGTTCAATATGGACTGGTTACAGATTGATACTTAGCTGTGTCCTGTAGTCTTCCATTATTTTAATTGAGACAGCACTTAGAGTTTGCAAGGTTACTCATTACTGACTGATCCTGATCATAAACATTAGGATACATGAGTGGCATCCCACAGCCAGCTTTCTCTGTTCTCCTGGTGAATTCCTTTGGAATAACTTGGAAGCTGGCTGAACTAGCTGGGTTGTCACGGTCATGTTATCAGTAGCTGCCTGATCCCTGACTGCTGCCGTCCTTGTGGCCTGGAGATGCTGTGGGCACTGTGTCTGTAGAATGAGGAGAAGGAGTATACCAAGGCATTACACTTAGCTGTTCAAATTTTGTCCCTGGCTGAAGCAAGAAGAAAGAATGATGATGTGATTGAAGAGCTAAGTTGTTGCCTTAGGATCAGAATGGCCAAGCAGGTCTAACTGCTTGTGCTCAGTCATTCTAGTGCTCTGTCTGCAGCAATGCCTCTGTGAATGCTTTCACCAGTTCAGAAATAAACCCGGTTATTCTGCTGTTAAATCCTACTAGCAGTTTAACTTTGTGGATACAGTGTGCTTTTGTTGCCTTCTCTAAATTGCACCACAACATTATACTGTGAAACTGTCCCAAGTTTTTCCTCTGAAGGTAGGTGTCTATGTTTTCTTGAGAGGTGAAGTGAATGCTGAGAGCTTTTTTAAGTAAAGATATTTTATAAGCAGAAAACAGTTTGCTATTTTTATGATACCAGAATTCAGAAAGAATTGTATCATTGACCTGGGGATTCATTTATGTGGTCTGTCAATTGCATTTTTTAACTCTGGAAGATAGTTTTAAAAATGCCTGTTTGTCTGATTTAAAAGTTGTTTCCTCTGTTTATTTAGTTGTCATCTGACAATTACAAGTACTATTTTTACTACAAATACTGGTTTTACTCATATCAGCATGAAAACAGCTAAGACTGAGTGAACTACACTTTGTTTAATCCTTGTCAACAAAATCAGTTATTAAACATAAAGCTAATTATTTACACAAGCTCACTGAAGACTAAGATAGTTATGCAGAAGCAGGGAGCAGTCTAGTTCACTCCCAAGTCTTAGTTTCCTTGGCTAAGCAGCAAGGGAAATAGTTTCCTGTGAACTGAATGTATGTTTTTCAGTCATTCATGCTTGCTGTTCTTGATTTTAAAACTTTGCTTTCATGACCTATTCTTCCTTCAACTGAAAGCCTTGGGAATTTTGATCTTGACATCAGTGGAAAACAGGACTGTATCCTAGTTACTTTTATTTAAAGAATAAGAAGTTTAATGGTTTATGTAAAATACTGCATTCTGTGGCTTACTTAGTCATAAGTGACTAATTAACATCTTGCTGAAGTGCTAGCCATGTTAAATTTTTATTACTTGGAACAAGATTAGAATTAAAAACTGGGAGGAGCAGAACAGATTCTCAGATCAGGATTTCAGTGTAAAACATTTTCACTCTGCCAGTGTGTTCTTTTGGGAACTGATGATGTAGAGTATTTTGATGGGGAGAGAAAAATGTTCTGCTTATTATTCCAGTGAAATAGTTTTTTCCTTCCTTTTGTCTGAAGGGGTAAACATCTGAACTTGGTGTAAATTAGTCTTGGCAGATGTATTTTGGGGAAATTGGACAGGTGCCAACCCAGCATCATTACTTTGAGTTGGTGCCTCAGGAGAGAGAGGACAATCAAAGTGCAGAAGACCTTTTCACTTCTATTTTCATCTGACTCTTGTCACCCACCAAAATAGATCAATGTGGCAATTTGGGCCATGTAGGTTACATAAGGGGCAGACATTTCTTGGGATGCAGTGGACCCAGCTGAGCTAAGTGGCTGTGACAGGAATGCAGCGTATTGCTCCTGTGAGCCTAAGAATACGGTATTTTTTGGAGAATGTTATGTTAGTTAGCTTTGCAAAGTTTTCCAATAGCACAATTTTTGTGTTGTTTTGTACAGTATTGCTGGCTGTGGGCAGCAGTGTACTCTGACAAGTTTTATGCTCTTTACAAGGCGGGTGCAGACTGTCGGATTGTCTGTTGGACGGGTTAGGAAGCTTTGTGAACAGTACTGAAGTCCTCTCTTCCTCTTACCACTCAGGTTCTGTAGAAAGGCACTGTACGGCCAACGGGAGACAAAGCTGTCTTGAAACTGTTTAATGGAGACTTTGACTATTAGAATAAAATATATTAAAGCACAGAACTATCTAATAGTGAGGTGAACTACGGGACACCTTTATTGCAATGACAGTTTCTATGCTTACATCATAGAAGATGTAAGCATAGAAATAGATAGATAGACCATACATACAGAGGTGACAAGAATAATCTTTATTAGTTCATCATTGCATTAACAGTCAGTTTTCTAACACAAAGTGGAGATCTCTGAATGCCCCTTGAGTGGTGAAATGCTGAAGAGTGGAGGAACTCCAGCATCTTTTCTGAGTTTGCCTGAGAATGATCTCCTCTGTTTTTGTTACCAGGAATTCTGCAGCAGTGGGTCATGGCTGTTTCTGCTACGCTCTGATGCGTTCAATTCCAGTTGCCATCTACATTGTTTTGGTAACAGGTCTGCGCTACCACCTGTTCATATGGAGCGTCTTCTCACCAAAGCTACTGTATGAAGGAGTGCATGTGTTCATCACAGCTGCTGTCTGCCTGTTCTTTACAGCAATGGATCAGAACCACTCTTACAAAGTGCAAGACTGAAAGTAAGTGCGTGGTATGTGGTTCTGCATTGCAATGTCCAGTGTGCTACTGGAATGGAAGAAGGAAAGTAATGGCTTTAAATTGTTGTGCAGATTTGGAAGAGTAAATTGTTAAAAGAGTTGTTTATTTTAGTCAAGATCGGGATTTGAAGGGTCGTTCCTGTGTTAAAACTGAGTTTGCTTTAAAAATGTTGAATTGAAATAAAACTGTTCTTTCATGGATACCTTTTGTTCTATAGCTGTCATTATAGCACTCTCCAAATAACAGAATGGTGATATTACATATTTTGAATTTACAAATATACATCTTAGTATAAATACAGACCAATGCCTCACGGGCACTGAAAAATTCTTGTGTGCATATATATTTTTTACCTTCTTAGACTACAGAATCCCAAAAATGTACAGGATTTCTTGGTGCTGTTCACTGGACCTTGTATCTGTTAGCCTCAGGGGATTTTTGTGTTTGTTTTCTTTCTAGTGGATGCATTGAAATTATTATTAAATTATTGTTGTATAAACATCCCAGGTAAGAGAATTTGTTTGTTTTGCATAGGCAGGCATTTTTATTTAAAAGCAGCATTTTCTTTGTAAGATGAGTTCAGTCATTGTTTGTAATGGATTTCGATCTGCACTTCAGACACTGTGTAAGAAACAGTCTGACAAAGTAATGAATCTTCTGTGGAGTCCATTCACTGCTAAAATGTTGTTTCTTCTTATCAATGTATAAATGTTAAATCAGGTCGGTGGCAGCCATGCTGAACATTTGATCATGTTTTTCACATGTGAGTAGAGAGTTGTGAGCAGTGAACAGGAAAACAGTTTAATGGACTAAGTTAGCAGCAGAATAAAAGGTGTAATAGGTGCGTTTGCAGTTTGCATCACTATCCCCCTAGTGACCTTTCTAGACATCTCACTTGACTTTGCTGTGATTAATTTCTCACAATGTTGTTTTCCTTGCTTCTGTCAAGAAGATACATGTTAATGACTATACTGACTATCAGTATTCCTGTGGGGGTTTTTTTGCCTCATAGTTTTGTCCATGTTAGTAGTTAATATGAGTTAGTCCAAATGTGTTCAAGGTATATCAGAAGAGAAATATACAGAAAACTTAACTTTTGTTACCATTTTTTTGTTATAGATATGAAAAAAGAAAGCTTTCAAGACCTATATAGCTGACAGCACAGTTGTTAGAATTCCTGATGCTCTTGTTGTCTCATGTTTCAGATAATGCAAATCTCAAAATGTAGGCCTTTAGTTTTTATACATTAATAAAAGGCCATCTGGATTACTAATAATGAATTTTTTTTTAAGCTATAAAACAAACAAAATTTTCAATATACTGGCAATGTATTGCTCTTTAGCTGGAGGAGAGACTACTGGATCTTAATGTCATTTACTGTGACCTGCTGGAAGATTGAAAATTAAATACTTTTAATAAATCACTTTTTACTGCCAACTGTGGTTATTTAAAACAGTTTGTATTTGTGAATGTGCATTTACCATTTTCATAATTCTCAATATTTTCCTGGTTACTTGCTGGCTAGCAACCATGTCAGCATTACCAACATATTTTCTGTTTGCTTACATGATGAATTCATAAGCAATCCTCCCTAAAATTCATACAGAGCATGTTTATAAGATACTTGACTCGGAGAGAAACGATGCTAATAAAGAGATGGAACGGGTAGGGCAGAGGTTGTTGTGGTGGACAGAATCCTAAAACAATGTGGGATGACATTCACATGACCTTTTATTCTTTTTTTTTTTATTTTTTTGGCTTCTAATATATCTTTTATCAAATAGTAGAATCAAATTTCCATTATCAAATAACAGAAATTTAAACTATTATGTGTGTATTAAGATTGCATTTTTCCAGATTACTTAGTTAAATAATCGGTGTCCCTCTTCTCCTCTGAAGTTGAAAGATACCCAGATTGGATCCTGAATAAAATAAATGGCTTGGGAAAACTGTTATTTAAGTCTTGAAGACCAGGAAAGGAAGGAAGGAGAGGAGACTGCATCACTGTCTCAAATTAACTCATGAGTTTGCATGATATGTGAAAGAAACATGGTGCTTTCAACTTCAGAATTGATACTTTTATTCTTTTTCATTCTTGTGCTTTGGGTGTAGGCAAATGAAATAATATTTTAGCTTCATCAGCTTATGGGCTCTAGCAATGCAAAGTTGAGGCAGTGAAGGAATGAGTTGGTTCTTGCTGCAAGCAAACAGGCTTTGACTGGGGAATTATGTTATAATAATTTTATTTTAAATCAACGGAAAGTTTTGGCATTTGATCTGAATGTACAGAGAATGCAAATGCCTGAACATGAATTCTTATCTCACTGGTTAGTTTTTCCACCTCCCTTCTTGCCATGTTCAACGTGTTTCAAACCCTCAGACAAGGAGACAAGCGACGTAGGAAGCAGGAATGCTACTGGGGATGTTTTTGCCATTCTGAGCATACCAGTTTCTTCTGTCCAAATCATCTGTAGCCCTGCTCCAATGTGAGACCAGCCTGGGCTGCAGCTTCCTCAGTAGTACCCTGTGCACAGGTGCAGACTCCTTAAATACCTTCTGAGCAGGGATGTTTGCTCTGTTTGGATAAAGTTTTGCCATGATAAGTATTTCCGCTCAGCACCTTCACTGCTGGTCAGAGGCAGGTTCAGCCAGTTACTGTGGTCTGTAGCTTGCTCTGCCACGTTTCACTAGGTCACCATCACTCAGCACAGCTCAAAGCTTGTAACTGATGTCCAGTGTGGTCCCATGGATTCAAAGTGGTGAAGCTTGAGCTTCATTCTTATAAATGAATTCAGGTTTAAGAAAATATATTAGATCTGTTAGTATTTCAGATGCTATATATCTGTATTTCTACTCTCTAGGGAAAAACGCCTCTGTTTTCCTTGGTGTTACATGAGCCAGCAGAAAATCCACAGCATGCACCCCCATCCTTTCCAGCAGGAACAGCATGCATGCTAGGCCACAGTTCCTCTGTGATTATCTCGGTAGGAATCAGGGGGGTTTCTGGAATCCCTCACATAAGGGATTTGCAAACTAAACAAGATTTAGCTCCACAACTGCACAGATGCAGGAGAAGGGGGCCACAGTTGCAAGTTACCATGAAGGGCTACCTCTGAAAAACCAAGGTTTCCCTGAGTGCTTCACCAGCAGAAGGAGGGGAAAGAAGCTGTGGCTCCACTGGTCAGTGCAGCAGGAGAGGGAGCTGGCTGGTGTCATTATTGGCCTCCCACTCTCCTAACTATGAAAGAGTGTGATCAGGGGATGTTTGTGAGGCTAGCATTGCACCATCTAACAGAAGTAAGGAAAGTCTGAAAAATAGTTGGCCATCGGCCTCTCCTCAGCCCACAGGCAGATAATACAGAGAGAGACTCTGCCAAGAACTGGATGGAGGGAAAATGACTGAGAGGGAGTTTGCGGGACAGCTTGTGCCTGGCCCATTCATTGGTACCTGATTTCTCAAGAGATGACAGACTGTGGAAAAGTGAAGAGCACTGGATGTTGGACAGTTTTAGCTAGGCCTTCAGCAGGCTGTACTTGGTGGCCACACATTGAGCTATAGATGGGCGGGCTTGAAGGTGGGTTGGATCTCTGGGCATCAGGGGTTGACTTCAGTGGTCTGAGGTCCCTCGGTTGGCTGAGAAGAAGTGATGGGAGGGAGTGGAGGGAGAATGGTCTGCTGACAACCTGCAGTACAGCCTGGGCACATATCCCTGGCTGGTAGTGGTGCAGGGTGGTGCCTGTGGGCTGGTGAGCAGCACTGACAGCCTGATCCTGTTCCCCAGCTCATCAGTATTCAAGGAAAAAGCATACACACACACACAAATGCACGTGTCTGCATGGACAGTTTGTCCAGGACCTGGTCCAGATCCCAGTGGCCTGTCCTGCTGCTGTCACGTATTCAAGGGAAACCCAGAGGTTTCCAACTTCTGTTGCTGGTATCCAGACCTCTTGTGAGTGAGTCCAGCTTGAAGCTCACTGCTGTTCACACACATCTACCAAGAATAGAGGATGCACTCACAGAGAAGTAGGATTTAATGAGAGGATGGGGCACTCAGCAGTGTTGAAGTGAAGGACTGCCACAGAGAAATGCACACACTAGAACCTGTTTACAGTGATCAGCACTTTTAACCCACATTTCCCTCTGCTTTCCTATGTTTATTCCTTTCTGAGCTGTCTTTGTCCTTCCTTTTCTCCTCCTTTTGTCTCTTCCCTAAATACTACATAACGACTTGCATGTTCCATTAATCCCCTTAAACACATGCCGTAAGTTTTGCTGAATCCCGAAGTGCTTTTCCCTGTTCATCCCATGAGTTGTGTGCTCCTTCAGGCACACACGGTCTTCAGGAGGAGTTCCTTTTTTTCACTAGTCCTGGTGTGCTTCACTCCAGGGATAATTGTCCAGTCATCTAAATAAATTACTGTAAATTGCTGATTGAGCAATTAGTTTAGCGGAGATCCTCAGCAAGTCCTTGCCCATCTGACCTTTGTGCAATCGTGAGCAGTCTTTTATCACCTAAGTTCACAATAATTTGTGCCTTGTTTCAGCCCGGGGATGAGGAAGCATCAGAGACCTTTTGGCTGCAGTCTACTCCAAGGAGGGGAGGTGTGGAGATAATGGAGGTAAATTCCTCTTGGAAGGGCACAGGGAGAGCCTCAAAGGCAACAGGCACAAGTTGCAGACAGGACATTTCCAGGAGGTATGGGGGACTCTTTTCTTACTTGGGTGTGTTTACTGTGGGGATGGGGCCCAGACCTCCACCCTGGGAGATCTCCTAGCATTGAAGCAACCTCATTTAGTCGTCTCTGCTGTGGGCTGAAAGTTGTGCTGTGTGAACTCCAAAGATCTCTTCCAGCCAACATTGGTCAAGAATTTTGTGGTTTTGTTCTGTTGAAGTTGTCTTTGCAATTTCTTACTGACTAATTCACAGGTTACTTGCTGAAGTCAGAAAGCTTTGTCATTGATTTCATAATAAAAAAAAAAAATTAAAAATAAAATTAACCAAGAAAAAATAAAATGTGCCTTTTAAAAAACAGATAAATATCACAGCTGAAAACTGTTGTTAATTTTCGTTTTATTTTATGTAGCCGTGCATTTACACCTTAGTTGCAATTTCACCTGCCCTTTGCTGCCTCATGCTAGGTTCAGTGCCTCTGTAGCTTGAGGATTCCCAGACTAGATGACAAAAGGTGTCCTATTCTGCCATTGCCTCTGTTATGATTCAGATGGTTCCCAAAAATGTTCAGCTTGCCTATTAGGCCTGAAGTGAAAATTGTGGCCTTGCTGTGATTTCTGCAGGTCCATGCTGGTCATGTTTGGTAGGACACACATAGATGACTAACTTTCTGAAGTTGTTTTTCTGTTTTCAGATTGAGACATAGGCCTGTGGAGATTAATTCCTTTGTTTTGCCTGATGGAGGACAGAGGGTGAACCCAAAGGTCCTGTTACCTCTCCACATTTGATGAAAAGCTTGGATTGCCATGAGGAGTAGCCCTGTTCCTTCAGCATCTCCCACTGTCTCTCCCACTCAGTGTAATACCATTGTCCTCCCCAGGGTACTGAGAACACATTTTCAGTGTGATACTAGGTTAAGGTGTGACTCAGTGGGATGTTCAATCTGTTGCTCTAAGCACATCTGTTCTTGCATGACATTGTCATCTGAAGAATTAAGGGTTCCAGCCACTAGAGATGGGCTTAAGAATCATACTTAGTCTCAAGATAAGCTATATATGGCAAAACTTTAATCACCTATACCTTTTTTACACCTCTGATTTTACCACTACAGTGTGTTGTATATGCTGGTGTCTGTTGCAAAGGCCACTGGTGATGCAGAACCTGACACAGCCCCTCTCACACAGCAAATGTGCACCCAGTACTGCATGTTGCTGTATTGCTCACCAGCAGGAAGACATGAGGTCCCTAACACTCAGAAGACCCTGCATCTGTTACCCTGAGAGCTGGTTATATCTGCCAAGATAGGAAGACTTGAGCTCCACTTTTCCTAATAGAAAAAACACCTTGAAAGTTGCTGTCTTTGGAGGCTGAAGGACTTCCCAAAATAGCCCTACTTGGCCTCAAGCTTTTGCTACCTGCAAAGGCTGTTTGTATAGCGTGGTCCCCTGGAAAAGCTGAGTCTGTGGTCATGGGGACAGCACTGGAGAGCAGTGTAGTGTCTGCAGTTGTTCAAGCACAAGTTGGTTTGTACGCCATTGGTGTGCAGCAGTTGTTGAGCAGGGTTAGTCCGTAGATCTTTGCGTGGCTGAGCACAAGGTCAGGTTAAAGAAAATGTGCTGTTGAATCATACCTTGGGCCATGGAAATAGCCATCTTATTCTCTGTGGAGAAAATAAAAAGTGGGAGTTAAAAGGAAAAGGGACAAACTGATCCACTGGTTTCAATTTTGCCTCTGTCCTTGCATGTTGGCTGTAGATTCCCAGAGGTGCTTGGCTGATGAGAAACGCAAGGTGTAGGGACAGAAGGTAAGTTTTGAGGCAGTATTTATTTGTATTTTGGGTGGCTTTTTGTTTTGAATAGATGCTTAAGAGATTAACATGACTGGAGTCAACAGCCCAGAGCAGCAAGTGACTTAGGAGTGGGTGAGCAGCTTCTTAGACTTTGGCTGCGTATGAACTCACCCTGCATGTGACTGCTCTGGTCTTTTGGCAATGGCACTGAAAGCCTAGTTCCTCTGTAAAAGCTATGCTGGAGGTGCCTTGTCAGTGGAGTAAGGTCCTTGGTCCATCCTTTTCACAACTGGGACACAAGGCAGCTGCTGAGAAAAGACAGAGGCCTGTTAGAGAGGATTTCCACAGCTGGAGATGCAGTTATGACTGGGGTTTTGTTGTCCACAGCTCTGACAATGCTTCTGGGGATGTGGACACCTCCTTTCTGCTCTGTGTGTTGGCAGAAAGTCTCCAGCATTGCTGGTTTAATGCTGCTTAACGGTGTGCCACAGCACATAAGTACTGGCTTCTCTTCTGCTTTGCCATAAGCTTGCAGGGCAACCCTGGGGAGATGCACCGTGAGAGGGAGAGGGGTGGCACTGCCTCTGGGATCACAGCACAGCACAGCACACAGAGCACAGCATAGCACAGCACAGCACTTCGTGTTGGCTCTGGCACTGAAATGTCTGCATGTGATAAATCCTCTGGTGAACAGCAGCATGGGCCACAGCTTTGGTTTACAAAGCACAGTCTGATGTGTGAGATGTGCAAGATTAAGATGTGGAGAGCCACCCTCCTCTCAGCTGTGTGTTTGTGATTAGAAGCTCCAGCCTGGCAGGTCTGGGTGTACAGGGGGCAGACTGGGGAATCCTTGTGAGGGCACTGGGGCTCCTTCCTGAGGTTCTCAGTAGCAGACTGAGATGATTCCCAGATGGGATGTGAAGATCTCTTAAGGGAAAGTAGAGCTGTGGTGAGGGATGTACAAGGACAAAATGAAGAGAGAGCAGCTCACTTCCCAGCTGTCATTGGGAGCAACTGGGATGAGTTTTTCTGTTGTGGGGTACTTTTTCAGGGTGGGTTGTGCTGTCAATCCCATCTGCTCCTTCAACACATGTGGCATCTCTGAGTGAGCTAAAATGAATCCCTCTTATGAAAACCCCGGAATTAAAAAAAAAAAAGGAAAAACCAACCAAGCAAAAAACCCAAACCCAAACCAAACTCAACTAGTAAAACCGAAATACAGTAATCAAGACAGTTGCCTGACTGGAATCAATAGTTCCACTACATTTAAATTCACAGCAGCTGACTTTCAATATGCTTTCCTTTCAACATCCTACTCAGAGAGTTTTGCTGGTGGAGGAGAAACGGGAACAGAAGGAAACAAAATGAGTGTGACCTAAATTGTACTGCTGACCTGTTTGAATCAAACCTGGAGCAAAAAGGATATTCTGAGTTCCATTATCTCTTGGCTAAACATCTGCAATGTCTCACATACAAAGTTCTCAAAGCAGTACTTTGACTTCAGCAAGGCTTTCAATGCTGTCTCATAACATCCTCGTAGGTAAGCTCAGGAAGTGTGGGTTAGATGAAAACAGACAGTGAACTGGATTGAGGACTGGCTGAATGGCAGAGCTCACAGGGTTGTGATCAGAGTAGAATCTAGCAGGAGGCCTGTAGAAGTGTCATTCCCCAGGGATCAATACTGCATCCAGTCTTACTCAGCTTCTTTAGCAACAACTCCATTGAAGGGATGGAATGAACCCTAAGCCAGCTTGCAGATGATACAAAACTGGGGGGAGTGGCTGACACACCTGAAGGCTGGGCCGCCACTCAGTGGGACCTTGATAGGCTGGAGAGTTGGGCAGAGAGAAACCTAATGGGGTTCAACAAGGGCAAGTTTAGAGTCCTGCACCTGGGGGGAATAACCCCAGGCACCAGCACAGGCTGGGGCTGAGCTGCTGGAATCCACTCTGCAGAGCGGGATCTGGGGTCCTGATGGACAACAAGTTGTCCATGAGCCAGCAGTGCCCTTATAGCCAGGAGAGCCAGTGGGATCCTGGGGGGCATCGGGAAGAGTGTGGCCAGCCGGTCAAGGGAGATGATTGTCCTCCTCTANGTGGCCGGGGCTCCTCAGTACAAGAAAGACAAGGAGCTGCTGGAGAGGGTCCAGTGGAGGCCACTGAGGTGCTTTGGGGTCTGGAGCATCTCTCTTATGAAGGGAGAGAAAATTTGAAAGCTGGGCCTGTTTAGTTCAGAGCAGGGAAGACTGAGAGGTGATCTCATCAATACATGCAAATACCTCCAAGGTGAGTGCCCTGAGGATGGTGCCAGACTCTTTTCAGTGGTGCCAGCAGCAGAACAAGGAATAATGGCCATAATCAAAACACAGGAAATTCCACCTCAACGCAAGGAGGATCTTCTTTACGTTGAGGGTGGCAGAGCACTGGAACAGGCTGCCTGGGGAGGTCACGGAGTCTCTCTCTCTCTGGAGGCATTCAAACCCCACCTGGATGAGTTTGTGTGTCACCTGCTCAATGTGACCCTGCTGTGGCAGAAGGGCTGGACTGGATGATCTTCAGAGGTCACTTCCAACCTTAACAATTCTGTGATTCTGTAAGCACTGGCCAGTCAGGACTTAGCTACTGTACTTTCAACGCAACAGCAGCCTGACCAGTCTGTGCACATAGTCTTTGGCCAAAGAACAAGTGTTGAAACATGTCTTTGCTGGTTCTCCTGGTCCGAGAACAATCTTATTTAAGTGCAAAGTGAAGAAACTCCTACAAGTTCCTTTTTCCTCACTCTAAAGAGACAGTCATTTGACAAATGTGCCTCAGTAGCAGAATTTTACTGGGCTTTTGATGAACGCTGCTTATCTCCAACCCTGGTCAACACCTGCAACTCTGCCTTAGCATCCTTGTGGTGGAGTCTGGACAGCTGCTGCCTGTTTTGATTCCTGAGCACAAGTGCAGGATAGAAATGAGTCACCCTTTCCATCTTTCCTCCACACTGCTGCATCTGTCAGGGTATGTGACACTGTTTGCACTGGGTTAGCATCTCTGCAAAAAGGGAGCTGGGAGTGTCACACAGCATGTCTGAGGCTTGGATGGTGAGTTGGGAATGAAAGCTTATTCCTCTTCACTAAATGCTGTAGGGACATAACTGGGGGCTGTCTGCTACTGGAAGGGACACACAGCACTCTCCTAGCTCACAGATCAGCAGAGACAGACAGACCAAGGGCTGACTTTCCTTCTGCATTTTGTGGAAAACTCTTGTGTGGAGCCTGCTTGCTTGCCCTAGGGTGAATTCTGCAGACATCATGATACCAAAAGTATATCATGTGCTGTACCACGACTAGCAGACAGGTATACACAAACAAGATATTTAAAGCCTGAGACTCAGATGGATAAAATACTAGATGATTAGCAAAGTAATTTTACTCCATTTGTAACAAATGGGCTCATTTGCATGAGGAGTGCAATGAACGTAGATTAGATGAAACAAAAGCACAGAGATTGGGCAGTTTTCCTCTTTTATGCAAAGACTATAATTAGTCTGTATTTTGGTATGTGATGGTTTGAAAATGTCTTAGCTGAATACAGAGCAAGTGTAACTTCCCTGGAAGTGCTTCACCTGCTGTTGGATGCTTAAATCAAATTGCTGGATTCTTTTCATCAGACGAATTAGATTATTTTATGTTCTTACATACAGCATGCCCCCCAGTGCCCCTCTAAAAATACTGTTTCCCTAGAATGGGCTTTTTAATTGAGCTTTGCTCATTCCCACTGGAATCAGGGGAGATTTACTCATACTGCCAAGAGAGCCCTAACTTGCAAATCATTTCCAGTTGCCATCATTGAAATCTCTTACTTGCCTGATGCTGCACTAAGATGTATTAAGTACTCTTAGAAAATAAAGACCAAATCAGTTTAATTCTGCTTTTGAAATGTCAGTGTCATGCTGCTTTTATGTAGGCATATGCATATTGAATATTATCTTCTGAGTGTAATTGCCTTAAGTGCTGTTGATCGTGCAAAGAGAATGGTGCGTTCTCTAACTCAAGGGTATGAGAATCAAAGATCCAGATCCTGAAAATGCTTGAGCATGTGGAGAAGACCTTCTCAAGGGATGACACAGACTGCCAACTACTATTGTGTTCAAGGCTGGGGTCTACATTTAGCAGACTGATACCAGGAGAAGCACTCTGCTTCTTACCTCTGAGCAGTGCTGGTCATTGGAGGGAGAGACTTGGCAGGAGAGAAGGGTAAGAAGTGGTGAGAACAGGTGCAGGCAGGAAAAGAGAAGTGTGGATGGAGATTTTGGAATCAGATGGAAGTAGCCAGATGGAACATAGAAAACACCAGGAAGACAAATGAACAGAGGAAAAAGAGAAAGACTGAAATATGTGAATCCTGTGTCAGGCAGTGATCCTTCAACTAATTGGTGGCAAGATGAAAAATCTAGGTTGAAATCTGTTTTCGAGGTGTTTGTTGAGGGCTTGTGACTAACTTCAATCCACTCTATTCCTGAACTGAAATAGAAAGAAAGCTAAAGGGAGCTCGAAAACATAGGCTGGACACAATGACCAGTGCTGGAAAATTAGTCTAGTTTGAAAAGCAGCTGCATTTTTAAAAACTGCCAATTCAAACTACCTGCTCTTACTGAGCACTCTCCCTCTGCATTTCATGGACTATTCATTCTGTTCCACACTGGATGATTTCTTATGAGCAGCATGCCAGAGTGCTGAGATCTGATAATCTTTACTCTTGCTTGCTGATTAGTAAGCACTTCATGGGATCCCGCCATGATCACCCTTGCAGCTTCAGATGTGCACCGAGCAATGTGTCTTGATGTAGTGGAGGTAGAAATACAGTAAAAGAAAGATGTGGACCTAAGCAGATCCACCTAGTGGATCCAGAGAAGAGCCACAGAAATGATCAGAGGGCTGGAGTACTTCTCCTAGGAGGACAGGCTGAGAGAGTTGGTGTTTCTCAGCCTAGAGAAGAAAAACCTCCAAGAAGACTTACAGCAGCATCCGGTACTTAAAAGGAGTTAATAAGAAAGATGGGGGCAAACATTTTAGTAGGGCCTGTAGCAATGATTTTTAACTAAAAGAAGGTAGATTAAGAATTGGGAAAAAATTCTTTTTCTTTCACCTTGTGAGGGTGGTGCTCAGAGAAGCTGTGGATGTTCTAGGTGCATTGGCAGCAATCAAGGCCAGACTGGGTGGAACTCTGAGTAATCTGGTCTAGTGAAATATGTCCCTGCCCACGGCAAGGGGGTCGGAACTAGAAGAGCTTTGAGATCGCCTCTAACTCAAACCATAGATTCTACGATTCGATGAGAGTTCGACTAGATATAAGGAAGAGATGTTTCATGGTAAGGGTGGTTAAACACTGGCACAGGTTTCCCAGGGAGGTGGTGGATGCCATATCCCCGGAAAGTTTCAAGGCCCAGTGAGACAGGTCTGATGGAGTTGAAGATGTCCCTGTTTATTGCAGAGGATATTTAAGCATCCATTACAAGCCAAATCTTTCTATGATGCTTTGCAAAGCAGGGATAGGGTGCAAAAGCTGTAAATACAATGTACAAATATCCACAGATATTGTACCCTAAGCATTGCTGGAATTGATAGTACAGAGCAATTTCCTTTCTCATGCGTGAATGTTTTACAAAACACTCATTTTACGGCTCCTACTTCACAGACCTGTTTGCTCCCTCAAGGTAACATCTGAAGAAAAGTCCTGCCATAGCTTGTGAATGAAAGAGGGAAGCTTGTTTTAAGTAGGACAAACCCAAAATTCCAGAAAGGGGCTGAGAATTTATTTGCTTTTAAGAGAGAGGGTTTTACTGGTGAAAGAAAAACACAGCAAATCTGTGAATAGGTATATATCTGGAAATCCCTTATTTTCTGAACACAGCCTCTTACAGGAACATGCAAGAACACTGCAAGTGGAAGACAGCATCTATATTTGCTTATTTTGCTTGTTTCTGTGTCATCACTTCTAGCTTACAGAAACTTCTACCCTCTCTTGCTTTAGCTACTGCAGCTGCTGAGTCCTTGCACTACTCAGCTGCACACAAGCCAGCCTATGGGAACACCATTATCATGTGCCTCTTTCAGGGTGCATCTCACAAATGTATACATGCCTTTCTGTGTATGTATGTGTCCATCCGCTGCATTTCACATAGCTGTGTTGAGAAAAACTAAATTAGGTTTCAAAAGGAGAAAAAAGATTGATAGTGTTGTGCCTCTACTTTCACAGGGCAATTACTGCTTTGTTGATATGCAGAAAAATGGGGCAGGGGGAGGCTTCAATGACAAATTAAACTCTTTTCCAAATTAAATGGCAGGGATCAAACTCACCCCTATTCTGCACACTTTTCTATAACTACTGTCTGTTGTGTTGAACAACACTTACAAAATCTTGAGTGTTTCAGTCTGATAACTGATGATGCTGGCAGCCTGCTATGGCCTGGAAACTGTGGCTGGTCCAGCTCTGCTCCTGCAGGACAAGGCATGAGGGGGGCAAAAGGGGAAGAATTAGCCTATCCTTTCTTCTTCAGTGCAATGTATTCACAGGAAAATGAGATTCTACCCATGCTCAGCTTCCCCAGACCAGGCTGAATTCACAGCACTGATTTTATGGTTAAAGAGGAAAACTTGGAGATCAGTCACAAAATGGGACAGAAAACTGGCAGTGGCAGGTCTTTCTCCAGAGCCCTCTGATTCAACATGGCCAAGATGAGGGGCCAGTAGTGTGAGTCCCTCCAGCTCTAGGCAGTCAGGAGCTTTTACTAAAGTGTGGTTTTACCGTGGTAGTGTTTTGATCCTGGCTGGATACCACGCACCCACCAAAGCTGCTCTCTCACTCCTTTCCAACAGTGGACAGGGGAGAAAAAATATAACAAAAGGTTCATGATGTGAGATAAGGACAGACAGAGATCACTCATCAAATATGATCACGGACAAAACTGACTGAGTTTGAGGATATTAGTTGAATTTATTACTAGGAAAATCAGAGCAGGAAGTAAAGTAAGTCTTAAAAAGCATCTTCCCCTCCTCTTCCCTCACCCCTTTCCAGCTCTACGTCCTTCCCCAGAGGTACAGGGAGACAGGGAATGGAGATTATGGTCAGTTCATAACACATTGTTTCTGCTGCTGCTCAGGTACAGGAGTCCTTCCCCTACTCCAATGTCGCATCCCTCTCACCAGAGAGTTCTCCATGAACTTCTCCACTGTGAGCCCATCCCATGGGCAACAGCTCTTCATTAGCTGCTGCAAAGTGGGTCACTCGTCCATGGGGTGCAGTCCTTCAGGCATAGCCTGCTCCAGTGTTGGTCCCCACAGGGTCACAAGTCCTACCGGGAAACCTGCTCCAGCTTTTCTCTCCATGGGTCTGCAGGTCCCTGCCAGGACCCAGCTCCAGCACAGGCTCGCAGGTTCACAGCCTCCTCTCAGGCACCCACCTGCTCCAGTGTGGGGCTCCTCCATGGGCTGCAGGCGAATTTCTGCATCCCTGTGGATCTCCATGGGCTGCAGGGGCACAGCTGCCTCACCATGGTCTGCACCATGGGCTGCAAGGGAATCCCAGCTCCAGCACCTGGAGCACCTCTGCCCTCTCCTTCTGCACTGACCTTGGTGTCTGCATTGCTGTTCCTCTCACATATTTTCACTCCTCTGTTCTCCTGCTGCAGTTAAATCTGCACAATAGCTTTTTCCCTGCTAAAATATATTATCACAGAGGCATTACTATCATTCCTGACTGTCTCAGCCCTGGCCAGTGGCAGGTCCATCCTGGAGCTGTCTGGCATTGACTCTGTGAAACGTGGGACCACCCTCGTAGTCCTCCCACTAACAAAGCCTGTCCACACAAACCCAACACAAGCCCTTTCTGCTGACTCTGTTTTCCTTTGTGTGAAGCAGCTGAGTGTCCATTGGAGCTGAGGTTCCTCCCTCAGTTAATGAGCTGTTTTCCTCTGCGTGCTATGAATATTTACATGACTTATGCAAGCTGAAGAATTGAGTGGGAAAACAAAGAGCACTGCCCTCACCGCAGCTTGCAGTCTGACCTGCAGGGAACAAGATGAGATGTCCCTGTACACAAAGACAATTTCTGCAGGTTAGATTTGGAGAGGACATGACTTCTTGTAAAGGCAAAGCTTGCAGGGGGAGAGAATAAATTGTATTACCTAAGGCAAAAATCAGTCAAGTTCTTCTTGTATGCATGTGTATACAAAGAATATGCATGTGAGGGAAATATCAGTGATAAAAAGTACGGAAGCCATGTGCCACCTTCCAGAAACCCCAATTAATGACATTTCCTGATGTGCCCATCCACAAGAGCTTGTGGAAGAAGGCAGCTTACTACAATGCAGATGGCTGGGCAAAGTCCTGGAAACATCTCACTCCCATTTCATGTGCAGGAAGGAAGGGTTTGACACAGGCGGGTTATGAGGGAAGACAGAAACCCCACATCCATGTGTCACAGACTGAAAATCGTTAATGCCTCAAACATTGATATAAAGTCTTATAAAGAAGCTACAATCAGAGAAACCCCCCTGGGGACTGGGACTTTGGACTGAAAGTCAAGCTGCTAATCAGACCCATTGTTCACTCATCCCTGGCTGAGTTTGGGGTGGGGGAAGAGCACAGCTCACAAAAGCCGGGTTTACACAGACCTGCTTCCCCATCCGAGGGGGAAGAGGAGGAGGTTACAGGTGTGCGGAAACGCCCATCCTCCCTTACACAAACTGGCCCGAGCTGTGGAAACCCCCAGCCCCACAGGCCACATCCACGGGACTGCACGTGATGAAACAGATCCAGAGTCTGCTGTGACAGACTGCCCCCGCCTCCCCCAGGGCGACGTGCCTGGACATTGTCACCTGGCCTGAGAGTATGGACTGCCCCTGCCTCCCCCAGGGGGTGGGGGACAAGCCCGGACATTGCCACCCAGCTCGAGAATATGGACGGTCCCTGCCTCCCCCAGGGGGACATGCCGGGACATGGCCATCTGGCTTAACGGTATGTTAACCCATGGGATTCTACGCCCGTTTGGGGGGATCATCATCGCCAAGAAGATCGGCTGGAGAGGATCAAGGCAACATCGTTGGGATCCACGGATGGTGATATTCTTTCATTCTGTCTCTGTAACTCTCTTTCTGTCCCGTCCCCTCCCCCCCCCAATCTCTTTTCCTACTTCTCTCTCTCCCTCTTTCTCTCATATTTATTACCAAATAAACCCCCATACTACTGACTGGCATATGGTCTCCTTTGCACCTTAATTCGGGCAGGGGTATTTCTAAGAACCTAGTAGTTGGATCATAACACCATGACACAGGCACTAGCACTGCCTGGAGGTAACTGTTGCTTCTCTCTTAAGAGAATCTACCTCGAGGTCCTCAACACAGAGCAATTCAGTTTGAACATGGCACGTCCTGCGAATGTGTAAGATCCTTGGTGAGGAGGCCTCTGTCTGCAGATGTGGATGGGCCAGGGGAGTTTCAGTGCTTATGCTGAGGCAGTTGCACTGCGACTCTATGAAGGTGAGCAGCTGCACTGGGGCTGCTGGGGCAAGGTGTAAAACTCAGCCCTGGACCTCCACAGGCTGATTTCAGTGGATTTTCAACATGTCCTTGAAAGCAGATGCATGTCCATGCACATTGTGGAACCCCAGCCCCAATCTCTGGCCTCCTGTCTTACAAAGGCTGCTTGGGGACAGAGAAGCAGGAGGTTGCTGCATGGACACGTGCTGTGATGTGTTCTGGAGAACTGAACAACAAACCAAAACCCAGCCTTTATGTTCAGTTTTCTCCTATCTGTTGCCATTAATCCATTTCAGTTTATTTGGCAGTAGCGATCAGAATGAATTAATTTGGGATGTTCAGGCTGTTGAATGTTTTTCCTCAGGCAGCTTTCTGTTGAGTTGTGGGCTTTGGGAATTAGCTGCTATTTAAAGCAGCAGTGTGTGAACTTTCCTGATGGCTTGTGCTCTGTCTGTCCAACTGAGACAGAGGAAGAAGTGATGCGTGTGGGTGCTATTCAGTGCTCTGCCTTGGCTCCCCCATCTCCGGTGGGATTGGTCTCATTGAGTTTCTATGGAGTAGGCTTTCAAATTTTCCTGTGTGCTGGGTTCTGCTGTATGGCAGCTAATGTACTAGAGACCTGTACAGTCTCAATCTCTCCAGGAAGGGGAGATGCTTGACAGTCACTTCTTTGGGGCTAAAGCAGCTGGTTTTCAATGTTTGCTTCTTGACACAGGCAATTCTGTCCGCTGCTTCCACTTGCAGAGCTGCCCCAGGGGGAGCAGTCTTCAGTGTTGGAAGTAAAGCAGCTAAATAGAAAGATCGAGCTACGAAAGCGTGACAGGGGTGTTTGGGGAGTGGTGCAACACAGGGAGCTGCTGTGTGGGGGGAGCTGTCCTCAAGCTGTTCAGAGCAGAAGCGGGAGCCTGTGGCGAGGAAGCTGAATGCGCTGAGCAGGGGCTGCCCTCTCCCCAGCCCAGCACCAATGTGGGCAGAAGGGTCCACAGCAGCACCACATCTTCAAGAGGATGTGCCATGTTTCCCTGCCTGCCTGAGCGTTTAAGCATGTGATTCATACCTTTCATACCTGGATGTCCATACCTTCTTCTAACAGATTCTTTGACTTGGGTGCTCAAAGTAAGGGTCACAGGAGTCTGTGACAAGAGCCTAGAGTCTGGAAACTACTTGCTGAAAGTCAGGTGCTTAAAACCTCACACAGAAGCTGAGATCTGCAGCCTGACTTTCAGATGGACAGAGAATATTTCAAAGGCTTTATTAGCAACCATCTGGAAACAAAACAACAGAACTACCCAACAGCTTTGTGTGACTGACATCAAGTTTTCACCTTCTTTTTATGTCCAGCTCCAGTTTTTCCCCCTTTTGTACCATGAACTAGCTTTTGCTTTGCTTTGCAGTGAGAATTTAATGGGGAAGCCAGGATGAAAAATAGAGCAGGTGCACTGGGTCTTCTGGTCTTGATCTTGCAAATGCGCTTGTCTGGGATGCTGCAACACAAGGTCTTTGAGATTCACAGAGAAGGCTGTATTTGACCACAACTGGCCCAAACTTGAATTGGCAAGATCCTGACCTGTGTTCACAGAAGCTATAGTTCTGTTTGCTCCAGCAGCTGCAGGAGCAAGCCTTGTAGTAACTCCTGGATAGATTTATCTTCTGATCTTACCTGTCATCTGTGGTTTAAAAATAATCAAGTCTAAATCTCATAAAATCATAGAAATATAGAATCAATATGTTTTTGAAATGTTTAGATAAACATCAGTGCTCATCCCACACCTTCCTATTTTCAAACTAGGAATTTTTAACTGGGCAGAAGTATAGGTCTGTGATGAAAAAGGTAGCAGCTAGAACTGTCCTGGTGACTGATTTTGCATTTGCAAGTTACTATAGAAAACTTTTCAATCCAGAAATATTTTAGCTGGCACTTGTTTAAATTGGATTCTCTGAAAATAGCATGAGTTATTTTAGAAATCTTTTCTGCCTTGAGCTTCTTAGTACCTATTAGGAAATTTTAAGTGTGCATTCACTATGCTAAAAGAATAATGGAGAACTCAGAGCAACCAGTTCTGTGTGGGATGCTTAAAGAATTATCATACTTTGAAGAGATAATTTCCAAAATAAGATACCAAAGTTGGAAGTGATTATAATGTGACTTCTGCCATTGAAAGATACAGAGTGGGAAATGTAGAGAGCTGGAGATATGTATGTGTTCTGGATTAGAATTAAGTGTTTGTGTGTGTACTCTTCCAGCATGCTGCTACAGCATTATTAATATCCATTCATATGTAATAGATTTAAAAGTTATTCACTCTGAGAGTAATTTTCTGTGATCTGAGAAATTCACATGGAGATGCACGGTTCTAGCAATTTGAAACAAATAACATTTTTTGTTATTATATAGCTGGTTTTATTGTTTCTCTTTTTGTGCATTGAAGGAAATTTTCCCTTCAATGCTTTGACCCTGGCCAAATGCCAGGCACCCACAAATCTACTCACTCACTCTCCCCTGCCACAGTTGGGCAGAGGAGAGAAAAATAATTAACAGATGCAGGGCTCATGAGTTGAGATAAGGAACCAGGAGAAGACATACTCAGGGCAAAACAGGCTGAACTTAAAGTTGCAAAGTGGTTTATTGCTAACAGAGTCAGAGGAGTAAATGAGAAGTAAAATAAAACTTTCAAAGACACCGTTTCTTCACTCACCCCTCTCCCTCCTTCCCAGCAGCAGCACACGGGGACAAGGCATGGGGAGGGGGTGGGGGGTTAGGTCAGTTGATCACCCAGATCTTCTTCCACTGCTCAGGGAGAGGAGTCTTTTCCTCTGCGTAGCCGTGGGTCCCAGGCTCACAAGCAGCAGCCCGCCCGAACCTGCTGCAACATGAGCTCCCCCCAGGGGCAGACAGTCCTCCCAAAACTGCTGCAGCCTGGGGCCCCTCTTCCACGGGGTACAGACCTCTGAGGCCAGGCTGTTCCATCTCAGGAGCAAGGCCTCTCTCTCCACTGGGGCTCCCGCTGAACCACAGCCTCCTCCAGGCATCCACCTGCTCCAGTGTGGGCACCTCTCCACGGGCTGTGAGTGGATCTCAGCATCCCCTGTGGGCCCCATGGGCTGCAGGGGGACAACCTGCTTCACCATGGGCCTCACCACGGCCTGCAGAGGAATCTCAGCTCTGGCGCCTGGAGCACCCCCTTCCCCTCCTCCACTGGCCTTGGTCTCTCTGTGTTGTTATCCCTCACATATTCTCATCTCTTCCTCCTCCTCTGGCTAAGAAAGAAGTGTGTGCACCCATTGTTTTGATTTCTTCTTAAATATGTTACCATAGAGGCATAACCAACATCTTTAATTGGCCCAGCCTTGGCCAGCAGCATGTCCATCATCTGCAGAGCCATCAAAGATCTCACATGGTGAAAGCTTTGAGAAGTTTCACTCAGGAGCCATTTTTGTGCCTGCCCCCCTCCCCAAGACACAGTGGGAAAATTACCACTGCTGCCACAGCAGAGAGATAAGCCCTTTGCCTGTGCCTGTATTTTTGATGGAGGAGTGTGTGCTAGAGATGTTTCCATCATACTGGATGGGGATGCAGAGTGATGAGCTTCTGTCTGATACAGCTTTGGCCACTTTGGTGCCCCCTGGGAGCCCTGCGATTTTGAAAACATTAATATTTGCTTCTCTCTGAAAACCTCGGGTAGCTTCGGGAAACCAGCAGATCTGGTGAAGGAATCCTGGGAAGAAGGGAGGAGGGTAGTTGTATTACAGGCTGGAGCATCAGCAGTGTGCAGGAGTATTCTTGCAAGCTTCTGGGAGCTATTCTGAAAAAAAGGAAGTACTGCAAGGTAGGAACAATCTGTAGGGATGATAAAACTAGTGCCCATTTTCTTTGGTAATTCACAGAACCACCCTTGAAGCTCCTCTTGCACCTTCCAGAATGGACCTTCCTCTATTTGTCCCCATTTATGGACCTTTTCCTATAATGTGTGCTCATAAAGTGCTAATTCTCCCCAAAACCCCAGACATGCACAACAAGAATTTTGGCATAAGCCACAGCATGGCAAAAGCTGTACGCTCTTCCTCCTAGCTTATCCTGCTCCTTGGAGCCATCAGTTTAAGCATAACTCTTTGGTCAGTCCTGAAGGACAAAGGTTTCTGTCCACTGTTTGGACTTCCACAGCTCTTGTTTTTTTAGTCCACCGCCTTACAGAGGTTGTTGCTACTCTGTCAATGAATTCACTGCAAACACACATCACACACATGCACACACACACAGTTTCATAGCTCTGCATGGCTTCTTCACCCAAAGACCAAAAGTAAATATGTCTGATCTGAATTTATTCTAAAACATTATCTGTAGTCTACTGAGTTAATTTCTCTTTCATATGCAGTGAGCTGAAAAAGGTTCTGTTAGAAATGAAGGATAATGTCTGCACTTGAGGTTTTCTCCTTACACAAAATTACCTCAGCCCTCAAGATCCTTTGTGTTGTGTTCAGTGCCCTGCAAGAATGCCTCCATGTTTGACAAAGGAAATGTGAGGCTTTTGAGAGTGTCTTGAGTAAGACGAGCCAAACAGCTTCTGGTGGGTATTAAAATACTTTTCCAGTTTGAAAAGTTCATACAGCATTTGTTAACATTTGTTAACTAACAAGAATTCTGGAAAGGCAGTAAAATTAATCCAAATCAAATTGAAACCCATTATGCTCATGCCTTACCTGGCCCACATTAAATGAATCTTGAGAGAGTGTTTGAATAAACCCCTGTGGAACTTGTCAGCAAAATGTCTTCTAAATGAAAAGACATTAAACAATTGTTTGTCTAAAAACTGTTTCCCAGCGCCCTTCATGCCCTAATGCCTTGGGGCATTTTGGACTCACAGTAGTGCTAAGCAAAATCTTTAAATTTCTAGTATATAGGTACCCTGGAGAAAACACATAATGAGGAGAAAAGTCCTGGTTGTCTTCGTGGAGCGGTCCTTTTTTTTTTAACCCTCCCTGATGACAGGCCAGTGGACTAGGTCAGGTTTCCAAGAACAACTTCACTTCTACAGCAGGTAGAGGCACCCCCTTGTTCCTTTGGACAGGACGCAACTATGGAGCAGAGCTGGGACACGCTCTTTCATTCACTAAACTCTCTCTCAAACAGCTGGAAATACCTTCAAGTTTTTTTTCCCAGCAGCTGGGCACAGAGAGGAAATGTTAATCCACCTTCTTTTCCTTGCAATTTCAAGGGGCCACCCTGAACATTACAGCAGTTATTGTGACATTGCTGCAGATGGATGCTGGATGAAGGAATGACACAGGTTTGGAGACTAGCAGCCTGCCACCTTGGCCAAATCCCAGTTGCCCTGGATGCTCAAGGAATATACATTGGCCATGACACAGGGATATAAGATGAGGTGGGATCTGGGGCACACTGTTTCCTTCACATGATGATGTGAAATTGCTGAGCTGTGTCACTGCTCAGGGAGCAGAAGCAGCCTGGCACAGCAGGCATGGTAAGGGGACAGGAGCATGGATCCTACCTGGAGTGCTACTGTTCTCTGGTGGTGAGGCCATGGCCACAGAACCTCTTCCCTCCCTTCTTGCTCTTGACTTTTGCTACACATGGTGCAGAGCTTGGGGCTGAACTCCCACTCTGCCCTGGAGAAATTTTCTTGTCCAGGAGGTTCTTCTGACTGATTTGGTATATTTCAGTGAACTATGACATAGGTTTGCTGGTGGCACCCACACAGGAGCTCTTCTCAGACTGACAGCTAATGTGACAAAACTTGCTGACATGGCCTGGAATGTGTGCCAACATCACCCTATGATAAGTAAATCTGCCTTTGTTTCTAGGAAGGGAAGGGATCCTCCTGTCCGCTTTAAGGACACAGATAACTGTGGGATGAGGTGCTGGATTGAATCAAGTCGTCAGGGGGCATAAAAGAAATTAAAATACTGAGGGTGTAATAAACACAGGTTGGAAAAGGAAAAGAATTACTAAGATATGTCGCTACTCTGTAGAAGAACCTGGAACCCATTTGAGCTGGGTGCAGACAGACAAACCATTTGGACAAAGGTCTTGTCAATGAAGTAGGCAGCCCATATTTAGCATGACAGAGCTTATGCTGGATATTCACCCAGAGGAGTACCCTAGAGTGAGCCTGGGACACAAACAGCAGCATTGGGATAGAAGTGGAGAAAGAGTGTCACCTCTGTTCCCACTACTGGGGTGACTGCAGCAGAAATGCTGTGTCCAGCCCTGAGTCTGCAGCTCAGAAACAGGTTGTTAATTTGGAGGAGGCTCTGAGAAGAGGAAGGAAAACAAGTAGGAGACCAGGAAACTTGCGTTTGTAATGAAAGTGTTGGGAGCTCATTTTATTTGACTTGTCACCCAGGAGGCCAGGGACTGACTTGATGCAAATCTGTAAGTACCTGCTGGAAACAGGGATGTGATAACAACGGGCTCTTCAGTAAAGCAGGCAGACAGATAACAAGACCCAGTTGTTTCAGCTTAAAACAAAACAAACTCAAAGCAGAAATGAAGGGCAGTTTTTACCATCTGGGTTAATTGAGGACTTGTGATGGAGTCTCAGTCTTGTTCCAGAAGTTGTGCTTGAACCTCAGCACTCCTGCCACATGGAAGAGGCATTTAGCAGAGTAGCAATCCCTACTTTGCAGTTCACCTGGGGAAGGCTGGCAGAGCAGCGTGGGCTTGCTTTAACCCCAGTGAGGCTCAGTCTTCTTCCCTACAGTGACTTGCAGGTGTTGCATCCTTCGAAGTGGAGAAATCACACATGAATGCAGTAGCAATGCCTCACGCCCCTGGCTCAGCACAGGGCTTGCTTTACTGCTCTCCAGGGGCATGGCGCAGGCTGAACCACTGGCAACCTCCATAGTGCTGGAGCTGCAGGAAGCACTGCCCTGGCCTGGGTTGCTTGGCCAGGGGTCTGAGGTGAAGGCACTGCCTCTCTGTCGATTACCCACAGGAGGCCCACGCTCTTGAATACTGGAGAGGGCACTGCCTGCAGATCAGGGATCTCATACTGTGATGCCTCACTCCTTTATCTCAGCACAACGGTTTGCTCGCTCAACTCCCCCTGGGGCTCAAACCTGGCTGATCTGAGTGCAGTGCAAGTCTGTCCTGCTTTGGCTTATGCTGCTGAGAGCACAAGGGAGAGAGGGAAGAATGGAAGGAAAAGGGCCAAAGACGGATGCCAGATCGCTCTTTCCACTGTGCTACTTCAGGAATGGAGAGACCATGCACAAAGTACTTCCTTAGCCTAGGCAAGGAAGGCCATGGACAGAAGAAGAATGGGCAAGGCACATGGAATTATGAGTGCAAAGTCAAAGCATGTATGTTTGGGCTGCCTATGTTGCCACAACTCTAGATGGTCTGCAGAAGACAAACAGCATCTCAGGATAACTGAGACTTGTGTCTCTCATGCTTGGGACTAGCACATCCCCATTTCATGGCAGAAAACTCTCCTGCCTTCTAGATTCCAAGGTCTGTTTTGGGCACCATGAAACAGAATAACTTTTAGGGGTGCAAGTCTACAAGATGGTTATGTGCAGCTGCCTTGGATGAAAAGCACCCAAGAGTGCCTGTTTGTCTGTCTGTCTGTCTGGAGAGAAAAATGGGACACATGTCAGCTGTGCACTTTTCTTTCAAGTGTGAGTTAGATTGAATGAAATCTTTGCTATCAATCTGGGATCAGAGTCTGAGAGTGAAACAGAGCCCAGACTTGGCTGTTGACGTGGCTTTGTCTACAGCTGCATTGAAGTACTACTTTACTGCTATTCCTGGTATTGGATATATTAAAGTTTTATAAGACCTTGCACAAAAGCTCAGGGTTTCCTTGCCAGCTGAATGACCAAATTTTCAATGTCAGCTGAATAGCCAAATTTTCACTGTTACTCCATGGACAAATTCTAGTGTTCAGGCAGATATGCAAAGTTATGTCTTAGCTATGGAAGTAGCTTTGAAAGTAGTAGATACTGTCTCTGAGACACTGTATGACTTTTTGAATGAAAAGGGAAAGCGCTGAGATTTTCTGTGAGCTGCTCTAGGCAGCTCTAGGTCCACTAGGCAGTAACATACTGTATGTTAACAGCAAACTGCTTCTCCCTAGCAAAGGATTTTCTGCTTTTCATGAAATATGTACTATAACACTGAAGTGCTCTAAAGAGGAAATTTTTGTTTGCCAGGAAAAAAACTTTAGGAGTCAGTTGGGTTCAACCTTTCGTCCCTTGATGGGAGAAGACTTCCTGGTGAGAAGACTACTGCTGTATGCATGATACAAGTTGCTTTTATATCCAAATTTTTATCCTGTTTTAACACATTTCACAGAGATGATAACAAGAAGGGACTATTTATTACCCAAAGCTATAATGTTCTTCTAACCAGAGATCCAATGATGGCTCTCCCTCTCTCATAAACATTCCAGTCTAGAAGCTGTAAATCCAGGTGGTGCCCCCTCTGCATGTGCATCTCCAGTGATCCCACAGCTGTGTATGCCAAATCTGTGTTTTGGAGAAAAACATGTTTTCTGTTGTCCAGGTTTCCCCTGATGTTTGGACTGTGGGAAGATTGTCTGCAGCTCCTGAGATTTTCTTTCTCTTTCTTTACTCCTAGTGTTTCCCATGGTGACAATCTACTTTTCCAACTGTCCTGCTCATGTCTGTACTGCCTCAGAAAGCAGGGAGGAGACAGTGGATGCTGGGACACAGTGAGCCTTGGGGGACAACTGCAGCTTCCTTTTATTGACTCCAGAGGCCTCTCTTGAATTTGCAATCTAAATGGCATTGGACTAGATAAAGGCAAATCCTTCCCTGACAAAGTCTCTGGAGTCTGCCTGTGTGCTCAGGGCTTGAATCAGCAGAAAAAGTTTCAGTGCCTCCTTATTCTTTGAATAAGGCATGGAAAGTCAGGCCACTAGTGACAACAAGGAAAACCAGAGAATTTGTACCCAAGCAGGACAGGGAGAAGAGAGGGATGTGATGGCTCTTCTGATGTCTTTGATATAAAATTCTGTAAAAAAAGCCAAAAAGACTTGCTTTCTCTTGTAAAAAAAGACAATTTTTTGGTGAGTAGGAGATTTCAGTTCTGACAAGATGGGCTGGCTCTGGGCTCATGAAACTGTTATGTTTCCAGCTCTTCCACACACACCGCCTTTGCTGAAAATGATGTTTGGTGAAAATCTGCCTTCTTTGGATGTTTGCCTGTAATTCCAGATGTTCAATGGCCTGATCAGAGCTGTTATGCAGAAATTTAGAGTCCGGGCACTGTAGAGGAACTGGTGTGTCCTATGCAAGTGCCCTATTTGCTACACACTGAAATGGACGTGTTGAACCTTTTGCACACGATGCAGAGGAAGTCACTCAGGGTGTCAGGGGTTCATTGCACAGCTTTGCCTATGATGGGATGTGTTCTGTGCAGGGAGCTGGACACAGAAGCATAGAATGGTTTGGGTAGGAAGGGACCTTAACCATTACCTAGTTTCAAATCCTGCACCATGGGCAGGGATACCTTCCACAAGACCAGGGTGTTCAAAGCCCCATCCAACCTGTGAACACTTTCAGGGATGGGGCATCCACAGCTTCTCTGGGCAACCTGTTCCAGTGCCTCACCACTCTCACAGGGAAGAATTTCTAGTATCTAATCTAAATTTCTCCTCATTTAGTTTTAAACCATTCTCCCTTATCCTATAACTACCGACCCTTTAAAAAAGTTTCTCTCTGTGCATGGGCATGATTTCTGTCCCAGAAAACCCTCCATGAGGAGACACATGGCAGATCTGTTTGGGGGGAATATGCATGATACTGAATGATTAAAGTGTTTTCAGGATATTGAAAACCTCTGCTTCGCAGGGTAAGGGAGATTATTTTCCACCCAAGACTAAGCTCTCCCTTTTGCTGGAGATGTCTATAAATGAAGTGGAGGAAATACTTGACTGGGACCAGAGGCACAGATTACCCAGGTCCAGTATCCAGTCTTTGACTGTGACCAGTGACAAATGCTCTTCTGGACAAGGATAATACGGGAGATAATATTTGTTGACAATTTGGCAATTCACCTAAAATCCTGTTCTTGACACCTCTGACAGCCAAGCCATGTTGAGAAAAAGGCTTTTTCCCATTTTGTGGTTAGGCTGCTGCAGAGTTCAATGATGGCTCTTGTTCTGTGATGTGAGGGTAGTGATTTCTGTCACTCCAGGACTGTCCTCACCTCCCCTAGCTGTCCCTTCTTGTTAGAAGTCTGTGCCACCTGTTGTCACACAGGGTGTGTGTCCTCGCCCTGGCCCTGCTGCCTGCCTCGGGCCATTCTGCCTGATGTGGCCACCCCTGCAGCACCAAGCACCAAGGTCACCTCGTGTGAGCACAAGCTCTTCCCACTCTCTTTCCCACCTCTTAATTGCTGATCCTCAGAACACATCACCTCAAGCACCTTCTTCCAGTCATGGTTGTCTTTGCTGACCTTTGGGAAGTAAGCTTGCAAAATGCCTCTTATGTGCTGTGAGCCAGAGAGAGGGTAAATTTTAATTACTCTCTGAAACCAATGGGTTGGACAACCTCTCCCTGCAGCCCTTAAGCACTGTCCATTCTGTTCTGTAAATCAGGTGCTTTATTAGATCCGCTGTAGCAGAAAATGAAATGTAAAACTGAGTGTAGACTTATTTTAGACACAGTAGTAGCAGAATTAAGAAGGGAAATATCTTTGACTTACTGGGGGAAGTCATTTAGGAAGAAATTGGAATGGTTAATTAGAGAAAATTATCTCTATCTAATACTTGAAGGCTAATTTAAATGCTCCAGTCTTTTTTGTGTAAGGAAAAATCTATTTTAATAGCTTAGATTATTATCAAGGAATGCAAGTTTAGCGGTAGCAAAAAATTTTCATAAGTTCTCCATGAAGAAATATTGTTAAAATGGCACCCAAATATTACAACAGAGATGTAAAAATCATAGTGGACCTCTTTTTAAAAGATTATTATTTTATTCTTGGGGGGGGTGGAAGGCTGAGGGCAGGGAGAGGACAGGGAAAGAGATTTCTGAAGCTTTTCAAATTTTCATGTACACCATAAGTGCTAGAAACTTTGAGATCAAAAGCTGTATCTGTGTGTTTCCTAAATTTCAAACTATCAAAATAAACATTTAACTTCTTGACAAAATCCCAGAATTTGTAAGAGTGTCAGTAAAAATACCTTTTTTAATGCAGGAGGTATAACATTACAAGTTCACAAAACAAGTTGTTTTGTTTGGTTTCAAATACAGAAAAGTCTCAGGTTGATTAACTACCCTTCTTTAAATTAATCTTTTACTCAGGCTTTCAGTTGTTAAAGTAAGAGCTTGGGAGTAATATTTGAGAACTTTCCCAAAGCAGAATTCTGTCTTTCACCTGCTGAAGACCTGAGGTTTTGCAGGTTGTGCTGTCTGTGAGGTGACTGTCGATGATCAGCTTGCAACTGTAGAGCAGCTGCAGAGGCTGAAGTGAACAACCCCCTTGACTCAGTACCAGTGTGTTCCAGTCTCCTTTGCCCTGGCTGGGGTTGTCTGTTGTGTCACCTCTAAGGCAGTAATTCTCTTCTAGCTGAAGAGACTTCTCTCCCTAGACACCTGGTACCCAATTCCTTGATAAAGCTCTGGTTGCTCAAGAGAAGCCTTGGTTGGATTTTACCTATTGTCCACTTAGAAGAGGACATTACTCCTTTTCAGGCTGACGGGTTTCCTGTGCTGCTGAGGCTGTCCCACCTGATGCAAAGGAAGCAGTGCATTAGAGAAACAATGATAAAATGGAACCTGGAGACAGTCTGTGACTGCCTCTAACCCTGGAAAAGTGCTGCACCAGAATTTGTTGCTATTGGCACTGTCCTTTTTCTGGAACAACACGAAGCATTTGGACACCAAATTCAGTTCCTGCTTTCATTTACCTCCATTCTCACAAGAACTAAAAGCAAGCCAGCCAACAGCTCCTCTGTCAGAAAACGCTTTTGCTTCCAAAATCAGTAAAAACCTGTTGCACAGTTATATGTTTAGCATGAGTCCAGGCACCAGCCTGTGTATGGTCATCAGGCATGAGGGACAGTTAGTATGGGAAACTCCAGAAAATTGTCTTAGGGAGTCAGCAATACAGACCTCACAGGTGTAACATTTCATTTTCTCCTGAGAGGTGGTAACCTATTAAGCTACACACCTTTGGGAGGGATGAATGACATTTAGTCACTGAGTAGATAACGCTTGTCCCATGACAGTGTCTGCAATTACCTCACGAGAAGTTGTATCTTTGGGAGATACATTTTCTGTGTGGTTATTCATCTCCTTCACCAGGGATGCTTTGCTTCATTGAGTGTAAATTCTGCTTTTCACTGCAATTTTTGCAAAGGAGTGGGACATATTCTGCCATGTTTGTCTAAAATAAATATAAAGTGATTTATATTTTCAGTAGAATAATTCCATTCTGCCAATGTTACTATAATAAAGTTGCCTTTGTTGTTTTGTTTTGTTTTCTTTTGTATAGCCCAGTTCTAACAATATTGTGTTTTGAAAAACAGTAGAAGAGTCCACAAAATTGGTCACTAGCCCACATGTTACACAGACATGATATGGCAGCTTTGAGACCAGAATACTGACTCATAAAGTTGTATTTCTACCTACAAATTTTAGTTTTAGGTGCTCTAGTGATGGTGAGATTCCATGATGACTCCTTTGTACCAAAGCTGGTGAGAAGGGCATGTACTGTTCTGACAACTTCTTTCCCAACTGTTCATGAGCACCTAGCCCACAACTTTTGTCAACAGCATCAAAGATGGTATTCTTTTAACTTACAAAAAGGAGTTATAAGAAAGCACATTCAGTCCTATGCTTTCAGGTAGAGATTATCTTTCAGCTTTGATGGAGGCTGGAAAGAAACAACCTACAAGCAGCTTACTTGGTAATAACTCAATGTCCGAGACTTTTGTGTCCTGCCATGGAGCAGTGGATTCTGGCCAAAGGATTTTAGCTGGGTACACCACTGGAGTTTTCTAGTATCACAGACACTGCATTTACAAGTGCAATTAAAGACTTTTGGAGGGGATTATGTAATAGCACATGGGACACATGAGAAGTAAAGCCAGAATCTGGTCTCATTTGGATTAACTTTAATATGGAGCAAATCCAAGAATTTAAGCAAAAATAGTTAATGTACAGTTAACTGCAAACTGAGTCTCAGTTTGCTCCAAGCTCCCACATGCCTCAGTCCATCCCCTCAGCCCATTTCCCAGTGCTCAGGCAGCTGCTAACCTGATTCTGTTGTGATGTCACAGGAGGGTGGATGTTGTGTGAGAAGGGATCATGCTTCTTGGCACTTTGTTTGCTCTCTGACTTTGCAGAGCTTTGAATCCACCAGCCCAGATGCCTGCAGCAGACCTCAACTCCTGCCAGCTGTCACCCTCAGAGGGCATAGCAGCAGTGTGGCTATACTCAAAATGATGGTTTCTTATACCTTTTATGTGCATCTGTGATGCCCTAAACATGCCAGTACAAATCCTGATGGGGAAAGGGTAGGATGCAGCAGCAAAACCAGAAGAAGACAGAAGAGGCTGAAGCGGCACGGCAGAGAAGATGTGGGTAGACTGGATATGAAATACAGGGGCAGAGAATATCAGATTTGGGAAAGGCTGGGGAAGGAAAGAGGCAGACAACAGTTAAAGTGGTTTGAATCAGTGTGGAGAGCTTTCATTGAACAGGCCAAGGGAGAAAAGGAAGTCTCTCCTCCTATTTTTAGTCAAGCAGCTGAATTACTCCACTTCCCTGCCCGTGGGGGTCAGGCAGTAATGGAAACCACCCTCTGAGCAGCCACTGAGCAGGAGTAGGGCTGTGCTTTGCCTGCTGGTAGGGCTCATCTCCAGGCACTGTGCGATGGCACATGCTGCAGCATAGACCTCTCCTGTGCTGGAGTTCAGGAAAATGAAAATGCTAAGGGACTTGGCCATGTTTGGGCACCTGCTGGCCCTCCCAGGGGACTGGGGCATCGAGGGCGGCAAGTGGCCCTCCCCTCTTGATTTCTGTGAGACTACAGCTACACCTGAGCAATGGCATGTCCCATCCCACAGTGAACTCCCCATCAGCCTCATGCAGCGCAGCCACTCTCCATTTCAGCACTTGGCACAGTCTCTGTGCCTGTGAGTTGCATGTCACACCATTTTGGGTATACGTGGTAAATCCTCAACTATCTGGGGAGATTATCTTCCTGATTTATCATCAAGCACCTTGTTCTTTTCCAGAGGGCAATTCAGTGCAGCTAAATTAAGTTCCTGCCTTGCTTTGTGCTTTGAAAGAGCCTTTTTCTCTCTCTAATGACTGCAGAGTACATGCTTCCAGCTCACACGCTTAAGTTAGGTGATGCTGTATATATACTACTGATTATTCCTGGCCTTGTGAGGAGGCAGCATCTCAGAAATACAGATCAAGGATGTGCCTAGCTGAGCAAATAGGATGGGAGATGATGTGTAAGGCTGAGGGTGATAAAGGAAGAGAGATCAGGGCAGTCCTCACATGAGTGTTAATAACACTTACAAAGGCCTGGGTGTCACTCTCTGCAGGGTATTCTTGGTATTGTATTCTCAGGAGCCATTTTCATCAATGGTGGTCTGTAGGGAAGTATTAAAAATCAGTTCATTGTACAGATATTTTTTGTTAGGTTTTTTATTTTTTAACTTTAACTGTTTTCTTTCACCACAACCCTGAAGCTGGTGTTTGAGGAAAAAATAGGTAAACTGACATCACCTTTCTCACTTTAAGGGTCTGTGAAGAGAAGAGGAAGTGAAATGCAGCAGGTAATTCACCACTGCCAGGATCATATCTTTTAAGCAGAACATGGCCATCAGGGTTCATTTTTGGTTTTGCATTTTTGAGTTATTATCCACACAGGATAGGCACAAGGGGGCCACAAATTGTGGAGTTGTTATGTCTCTCTGTTGAGATAATCCTTTGCAATCCTTGTGGCCTGTGAAAAGCCAGGCTTTGCTGGACCTGTGTGATTTGCCAAGCATGGGTTATTGCACTGTTGCTGGTGGTGCCCTAGAAAGAGACAGATCTGATTCATCCCCTCCAGATTAAGAGTGGTGTGAATGTGGTGACCACAACCTAAAGGGGCAGAATCTAATAAGAAATGGCCCTGTCAGCATCACAGGGTACCTGTGGTGACAAAATAAGCCATCTTGTCCTGCTGTATCTGGTGTCCTTGCTTAATTTACACTTGTGGGTCTGTATGGGTTATGGTGAGAACAAATGCTCTGCCCAGAAGCTGCCTGGAGGGAAAAAGGATTAGCTGGCGCTGAGTTACAGTGGAGTGGGACAATCCTCTCCCTTGCCTGGCTGGCAATGCTGTGCCTGATGTCCCCCAGGTCATGGTTGGCCTGGGTTATATTCAGCTTGCCATGGAGCAGGATCCCCATGGCACTGCTCTCCAGCCTCTTGCTCCCCAGGTCTGTCCATACATCCAGAGTTGCCCTGTCCCAGGTGCAGAATCTGCAACTACAGTTGGTGATTGCCCAACCCTGTAATTTGCTGAGGTCTCTCTGCAGGGCCTCTCTGCCTTTGAGGGAGTCAGCACTTCATCCCAATATCTCCCTTGGCTTTTGAGTAACTGTTGAGCTGGATTTGGGCAATTTATCCTAGTTGCTTCACTGGATCTTTCAACTGGTAAATGCATTTCCAGAGGCTGAGGCAGACCTGAGTGCAGCAGGCAGATGTCTCCTGTTGAGCTCAACGCTGCTGTCTGCCTGCTGGCCCTGGGGAGGAAGTGAGTCACCCCACACACCCTGATGAGCTTGGCTGCAATGTGATCTTGCTGTAGCAGCTGCTTTTTATTGCTGAGAGACATCAGAAGCTCAGGACCGGCTAGGATCTTTGATCTGGTACCCCCTTCCTTCTGCACAAGACAAACCAGCCTGCGCCTCTGGAGCGCCAGTGGGAGCTTAGTGGGTGTTACAGCCAGCTGTTAATAACTAGACAGAAGCTGGGCACACAACCTACTGCTGATGCCTCTTCTGCTCCAAGGCCTGGGCTTGGTGCACCAGTGCAGTCCCAAGGTGGGGGCTGACGTCATTCTTCTGCTGGGCAAGTTGCTGTGAAAGGAGAACCACAGGAATGCCTCTCACAGGTGAAGGAAAAGCATATGAAAAGCAGAGAAAAACAAATACTCAAGTACCACTCTGCATCTCTGTCCTGATTTCGGAAAATGCATTGAAGGAGAGGTCACACCATCTTGCTCGCCACCTATCTTCTGTCTGATCCTGGGATCTCCAAGGAAGTTCACTTTTCCTGGAAGGGGGGCAGGAAATTAATTTTCACTGGGGATGCCAGTAGCAGTACATGCTGAGAATAGGCAATATTCCTCTTACTGAAACACTGGAGATGTGCTTATCTGCCTTCACAAATAGGCTACAGGTGGCCCCAGTAACAATGGATGAGTATTGAGGAGGTTTTGGAGCTGGCTGGCACAATTATTTTAATATTACTGAGATTTTAGTATCCCTGGGATGTGTTAGGGCACTGAGAGCTTTGGGCAGACTTCTCTTCATTATTGCTTAAGCTGACATGATGAATCACTGTTGGTACCTGGTCTCAGCTAGATCTGATACAGTGTCTGTGTGTACCTGCTGTTCTGGTAGTGCAGTTTTTTCCATTGTGCAGATTCTGCAGATAGGATCTGTGTTATGATTTGAATGTGAGATATTGGGGGTATAGAAAAACAATGAGATTTTCAGGAAGCTGAAAAGTACGTGAAAGAGACTTCAGTGATGCTGCATGTTTGAATCTTGGCTAATTTGGAAATCCAACAGATGAAACTATCTTCTTCAAATTTTGCTGGCAGAGGAATCACAGCTGTACTTGGAGCACTTTTCCCTTTCAGGCTTTACTTCATAATTCTAGCCAATCTGGCATTTCTTCTTTTGCTTCAGACCTGCTGTTCCCCAGCCTGCATCCTCACAGGCAACACATGGGTCACAGTGGTTCACAACAAGGCATTTATTTCTTTGGCTTTAAATCAAACACTAATTTACTACGTGCATTTTGAGGTGCACATCAGCAGATACCTCAGGTAAGCAAAGAGAGTGACTAAGAGGCAAGGATGTGCTGTAGATGCACCCTGAAAATGCTGCTATGTTATGTAATGAGGACCTGGGCTTGACATAAGCATTAGGTCACAGCCTTGAACGCATCCCTGCCTCTCCCAGCAGGCTTGGACTAAGCCGCTGACACGCACAACAGCTTCAGTGTTGCTTCAGTGTTGCTTCAGTGTCGCTTCAGTGTCGCTTCAGTGTCTGCACAATAGGCAGGGTTGAATGCATGTGGTTTTATTGCTCTCTTGCCTATGCCAACAAACCTTAGGCAACACCTTGGTTTTGGGGACAAATGAGGGGTAAAACAAAAAAAATATAAGGAGAGAACACAAAAGGAGCTGCTGATAGCAGTTACTATTCAGTTCAGACAGATGACAGCATTTTATTATCCATTGCATGGTATCCAGGGGAACCTCAGGAGCTCCCTAGCAACAATATAGCAGGAAAAGGAAGTGTCTTAATTCCTGGAGCAAATGTGTTTGTGCAGGGCTATTGGCCCATGGGCAATATTTGTCCTGGTTGTAATGGTATGGAGAGCTGCTACCTTCCTTCCACAGTACTGCCAGGCAGCAAAAAGGGCAAAGGCAGCAATTTCTGGAACTGAGATAGAGGAAAAGGAGCAGACACAGTCTTAGGAACCATGTGGTTGATCCACAAGGAAAGAAATACTTCTCTGGTCATTAACTGAGATGCATGGCAAGTCAGTATATTTTATAGGATAAAGCTGTTGCGACCTTTGTGTTCCACCTGCTCTCCTGAAAATCTACTTTTTCAAGTTCCTTTCCTCCTTTTCTATCTCTATTTAATCATCCCTTCATCCAACTCTAATGTGTCTGAAGATGACATACGTGCTCTTGCCATTGTTGCTCCTACTGCTCTGCTGTAAATGCATCATGACAAAACAGAATCCATACTATATTTATTCCCTCAGGACTGGCTTTATAAAGGATTCCAAATTTCCTTGATGGCAAAGCTTTCAAAGCCATAATGCAGTCCTCTGAAACAAGAAGGTACTAAGGTTCTCTAGGAATTGAGAGACCACTGACACTGAAGACAAATGGCTCCATGTGGAAATGTCACCTTATAAGATTGATTTTAGATTTTTAATTTTGAAATTGTGCTTAGACAGAGCTTCCTTTTATTATATAGGACATCAGTGCATCTTTAATTTCCTCTGCATTTGGGGTTTGTTCACCTGGTGCTATTCTCCTGAAAGGCACCAAGACAGGCTGAATTTTGCATGAGTTCAATTCTCAGGCAGTGCCTGAGAATTGTTGTGTCCCTCTAGCTCTTCCAGCACTCGGCTTTGTTTCACTTGCCTAGGCTGACACATAAACCTCTGCAACCAAAAGTGAGCTGTTAACAAAAAACTCTCCCACTCTTTCATTATAAAATCTTGAAAAAGCTACTGTGTTGCTCTGTTATCTCCATATGTAAACTTTGTTCTTGGTAGGCACGGGTGCATCTTCTTCGAGAGATGGGATCATTGGAAAAAATTTCATAGGTGGTCCCAGGTGTCCGTGGGATTGGTAGTTCCTTTCTGTTGCTCACCGGGGTGTAATTTCCAGGCACCATGTTAAGGTAAGAGTTGCAGACACCTGGAACAGAGTGAGCCTTTCTGGTTGGGACTGTATGAAGCATTTTGTCTAAAATATTCTGTTTTTCTCTAGATTGTTGGGATGTCTGGAATGGGATGGAGCACTCCCTTTCCCTGTGCCATACATTGCTGTCCCCTGTCTTGACATGAAAAGTTTCCTCACTAAAAGAAGCATGGACATAGCTGTGTAATTTTGCTGTTCTCTAGAGTACTCTGACTAAAGGGGAATAACATCTGGTTCACCACTGATGCACATTGCACTGCAGACACCTGATCATGGTGTATCTCTCCTCTGTTCAGCTGTGCTATGGATACCTGTATATTATGACACTTTCAACATCAGCAGGGTATAATTTTGCCAGCTTCACAGGCATCCAGCATCTCCTCTGCTTGGTCATTTGGAGATGAATCTGCGTCCCCCCACCCAGTTTGGTGCTATTGCAGCATTTCTAGCCATGATGAGCTGAGCAGAACTTGGGCTGATGATTCATTACTGGAAGAGTGTTGAGCATACAAATGAGAGGGTACAATCAGCGTGAGGCTTGCTTTGCGTATTTCTGCTCTGCTTTGCTTCACCAGTAGGAACATTTCTCAGACCAGCCTGCAATCCTCTGCAGCCCTGATGCTGGGCTCTCTAGTGATGTAGCACTGTAGAAACTCCTCTGACAGGCACAGGCAGTGAAAGCAGCCTTGTACTTAATGCATGTGCAGCGCTGCTGGCATGCACCTATGCTACGCTCCTCCTTTCCTGGTGTCCCCTATCAGTGTATTTTATTAGTCAGGCAAGTGAGGAGTTCAAACAAAGATAAAGAAAGAAAAATAATGGACATATGCATCTCACTGCCCTCCTCATAGAAATGAGTGTGCAGTGATGAACAATTATTATTTGTGTGCTTCTAGCTGCTTGTGGATGGCCACAATCCAGATTAGATGCTCTCTGTGCCAGTACATCTGATTGTCAATAAGAAGCAGCTGGACTCAGCTGAAGCAAAAGCTTTTTCCTGCATATGAGAGAAGAGTGTTGCTAAAGTTGGCTGGCTCCCCGACTGTGTAGGATATATTCCAACAATAATGTTGTGGAGTTTTTTTGCTAAACACCTTCCAGCTTTTTTTGGAAGATATGTACTCAGAATTTCCCATAATGCATTTTGCAAAGCTGACAGTCAGCACTTTGTGTGATCTTCTCTCCTTCTGGTGATATGAGGTAGTTTTTTGTGTAATTCTATTGACAGTAGTGATTTTATTTCCATTTGCCCACATCAGAGAGGTCAGAATCAGGACCTGACACTGATCCACTGGCGGCTGAAAGGCAGGTGAAGGTGGAAGGGTATAAACACCAGTGAAAAATACAAAAGTATTAAAATACCAGCCCTGTTACAGAAAAATCTCCTGTTGATGCTTAGGTGGCCAGCAGAAATTCATAATTCACTGAAACCAGCAAATGGTGGTGTGATAGATCATCAGTTCACCCATTTTCTGCACAGTTGCTCATGCAAGCATTTCAGTACTTGAACACTGCATCCAGCTCTGGGGTCTCCAGAACAGGAAGGACATTGACATGTTGGAGTAAGTCCAGAGCAGGCCACCAAGATGATTAGCGGGAGCACCTCTCCTATGAGGAAAGGTTGAGAGAACTGGGATTTTTCAGTGTGAAAAAAAGGCAGCTTCAGGGTGACCTAATTGTGGCCTTTCAGTAACAGAAGGGAGCCTACATAAAACAAGGAGAGAGATATTTCCAAGAGCATGTAGCGACAGGGCAAGGAGGAATGAATTCAAACTGAAAGAGGGTAGGTTTAGATTAGACGTAAGGAAAAAGTGCTTTGCTTTGAGGGTGATGAGGCACTGAAACAGAGAAGCTGTGCCTGCCCCATCCCTCAAAGTGTCCAAGGCCAGGCTGGATGGAGCTCTGAGCATCCTGGTCTAGTGAAACGTGTCCCTGTCCACAGCAGGGGTGTTGGAACTAGCTGGTCTTTAAGGTCCCTTGCAACCCAGGGCATTCTATGATTCTGTGATTCTCTGACTTACAATCTCTTCAGTGAAGCAGATGAACTGGGCTGCTATGCTGTCTCCCAGGTGCTGAAATGGTCTGTTGTCTCTTTGAATTAGTTATTTGTGTTGAGGTTGTAGTGGTATTTCTAAGTTGAAGTGGGTAAATGTTTGTTCTGATGATGCACTCTGATGCCCATCTCCTCTGAGCAATACAGTTATTCATAGAAGCGAGGAAATTTAGCACGCAGTAGCTCAGGAAACTCGCTCTTTCCTATTTGGAGCCCTAATTAGAGCAATTAATCACTGCTGCTTCTGCCATCTAAGCTTTCAGGCTAGAATATATTGTCCTCTCTTGTCAGAGCAGAAATGTAAAAATGGTTTCCCTTTACCTGACACTTTGCCAGTACAGCTTTTATCAGTGTCTGCCTCCTACCAGCTTCTATCTTCCCTGAGAGCTGGAGCTGAAAATGTAAAGAACAAAATGACATGACTGTTCCAAAAGAAAAAAGAGGTGTGAAATTTTAAGAGATCAGCTTCTACTCTGTTTACGTGGGTTTAAGCTGGATTTCTCCGTTTGAACTACCTTTCCTGGGAATTTCTTTTGGGTTTCCATATTGCTGTAACAAAGTGACCATTTTTGCAGGGGACATGCCCTGACATTTCCACTGTAGACAGGGGTGTTCTTTCCACTTGATGCAACTGAAACTTCCCCTTAGAAAATCCCTACCCATTGAAGTTCTCCAGGTATGTGCTCAGGAGAGGGCAGGATGAGGATTAGGTTGCCTCTGTGTGTTTTAACTGCATACCTGCCCCTTGGCTGGTCAATCAGTATTTAATTAACTGGTGAAATGTGACTGTCATTCCACTCCCCCTGCTTCCCTAGATATCAGTGTACATCAGGCGATGAGCTGGAGGGGCTGGGGATCATGGGACCACACCATGGCTTTCTCTGTCTCAAACTACGTAACTCTGTAAGCTAGGGACATCAGTGCTTTAGTCTCTCTTCTGTGTGTTCTCGTGACAGTGATTCCTCCTCTGGGGAAGAAAGGCATTTCTTTCGGCACCTGACGTGGTGTGCTGCACCCCAGGGTGCATTGAGGCTCTCTGCTGCTGAGGATGTCAGGGGCCTGCAGTGTTAAGTGAGAAGCTGAAGATCTGAACAGTTCCCTGCTTGCCCTTTTTTTCCTGAGAAAAAGTGTGGTGGTATCTTCCTGTCCACAGGCCTGCAGGTTCCTCTGGGGCCCCTCATGGAGTGTGACCAGAGAGGAGTCACACTCGGGAGGTGTAGCTCCACGGCACTGGAAGTGCTTGCGCATCTGCTGAGATTTAATGGCTGAGTGAGGGTGCTTTGATGCTCTGCTGCAGTGCCAAAGAGAATGGATGAGCTTGGCTCCTCAGTGGCAGTAGGGAAGATGAAGATGGCCATCTGTCCACAGCCAGCATACACATTTTTGACACATACACACACACACACACACACAGAGAAAACTCCCAACATGAAGCTATGAACACAGAAGGCACTGGACTGCATGTCTAGACCAATCATGTATAGTTTTTTTAATATCATCTGGAGACTTGCAGAATTTCCAGCTGCATGTATAAGGCAAGTTGAAATTCATGTCCTTGTTAGCCTTTGCTAACATTATGAATGGTCTGACAGTAGCATTGTGAAATATCAATTTTCTTGTGGTGTACTTTCTGCTGCTTCCTTATCAGTCAGCTTCAAAACCTCTTACAATGAAGCAATTCTCTGAATCTGAGATGTTAACACTAATATTTGTCTTTTTGCTGCCCTTGATGAAAAATTAATGAACTATGAATGAATCAACAGTTCTGCCCTGTTTACGCTTTTCTTTTCTTTTCTTTTCATGTATCGATGCCAAGATGCATTTACTGAAACAGGGAAACAGTTGCTCTTTGACTTTTGAGATAAATTGGTCCAGGAGAACTTCCAACAGGTGCCCTCGTTCTTGGACCTCTGGATCTTGCAGACCTTAAGCAAATAACTGCCACAGCCCTTCACTGAAGGACAGCCCAGAGCAGCTCATAGCTCTTGCAATGCGCCAAACATTGTTTGCTGCTAATTTCTCTTTATTGCCCCACCAGCTGATTGAGTAATTCAGTACACCATTAGCAGGCTCTCCCGAGAGGCAACAGACAGTGTGTACTTCGCATTCCCGAGCTGTTTCTTTGGAGAAGTTCCTAGAGGGAACAGAGGATAAATATTGAACCCAAGACAGAACTTAACACCTCTATTGTGAAGGTCTGCAATTTCATCACTTCCATTTTATTGGACAGGGAGGGAGGGGGTAGCAGTAAAGACAGTCCTCCTCTACCCGTTCCAGTTGACTTGAACAACTTGCTTTAGCAAAAATGATCCAGAAGCAGCTGCCCAAATGCAGCCAAGGTCCTGCTGCACTCCAGGACCACGGCGTAACAAGTCTGGAGCTTGGGCATTGTGACAGCAATCTGTCTTCCTCGTTGTTATAACACAGAACAGCGTTTCACCTGGGCAGCAGCACATGCCACCTTCCCCACTCTCTACCCACGCACAGAATGGTGCCACAGTGCACTGACTCTCCAGGGTCTGAAGCTCCCTGCACATATCCAGGTTCTGGTTTAGTGCTGTCACAAGAGACAGCTGCTTGTTCCCACTGACAAGACAAGGTCCACAGCTTTGGGGAACATGAAGCTCAATGCACTAAACAATGGTCCAGGTGAACCTGGATAATGATGGTGCCTTTCATAATTTTTCTAGTAGCTCTCCAAGGACTTTACTGAAAAGGAAGTCTCTGTGCTAGCCAAATGCATTTCTGTGTAGCTATCTGCTCCCAGTTTATTGAGAGAAGCACCCTTATGTTCCATTCAGGATAACAAACCATATTTCTTAGCAACAGTTTCACAAAGAGCTGTATCAGAATTTCTTTCTTTTTGATTTAGAGATGAATCAGAAAGCAGTATATAATCTTTTTTTTTCAATCTTCCAGTCTTTTTTTGGTGGTATTAATTTTTTGGGTTCTAGTAATTTTGAGTGCCCAGGTCAGGAGGCTCCACTATTTGAATTAACATAACCTTTGATTACACGTCAAAAGATTTTGGACAGATTAAGTAGTTTGCAACACTTACATTTCCATTCCTACTTTCCCGAGAGTCTAATTTAGATCATCTGCATACACCGGTAGCTTCTGTGTCATTCAGAAATGGTAAATACTCCAAAATGCAAGGAAATAGAAATTTCTGCGTGGCTCTTTCCACCAAAAGCGTGAGCTTGCTTTGGTAGGACTTTTCTGTGTTTCAAAGAGCGCCATTGGACCTAGATGCAGCAAGATCAGCCTCCACTCTGATCCACCACTGACAATCCCTCGTGAGGGCATACATTCAAATGGATGGCAGCTGCATAGACCTTGAGACTGTACATACCTCATCCAAAATCCATGACTGTCTGAATGCCTGGAACTTTCTTTTTCGTAGAACAGCTTTGTGCTGTTGCCTCCTTCATTTGTGAGGAAATGTTAGAATCTGAATGTTGGCAAATAAGGCCTCAACTGCACCATGTATCAAATTCCGTATATGACCTCTACAGGAATTGGTGGCACTCAGTAATTTGTAGGACAGCTCTATGGACAGCTCTACTTAATCTCCCTAAATTTAATAATTTAAATGCCTGGAGATCTCACTGAGTAATTCTGTGAGATGAGCTTTCATTTAAAATGTTGAACCTGGGAGAAAAAGCAAATTCCTAAAGAACCTTCTCTAAACCTAAGTATTAGGTTTCCAAAAATATAAACCCTGGAAAATAATCATTTTAGATATTATAGGTATTCTTCAATTCTCAAATCTTAATATAAAACCAATGAATGCTTTGGAACGTTTAGTCCTCTGAACCCATTAAGAGGATCATGATAAGCTTTCTCTCCTCCCACACTTCACTTTATCCTCTGCTAACAATGGCCACATAGGAGACAAACTGGTAAAGATGCTTGAGGTATTTAGTAGGTATTTAAATCCTACCTGCTGTAGTGAAACTAATGAATCATTTGCAAAGACCATGAAATGAACTTCCCCATCAGACAGACCCACGGCAGGAGAAGTAATCCAAAAGTGAAACCCTAGGAACTTCTGCTACGTTATATTGCTATGGGAATACATCTACACTTGACTTTTCCGTGATGTGGTGATGAGTCAGTATGTGTTTTTCACTAGAAGTGTTTCTTCCACAAAGCTTACTTACAGAGGTCCTCCAGATATCCAAAATTCCACAACCAAAGTAGTGGCAAAATGTAATGTCATCTCCACTCCTGCCTCAAGGTAAATTCACTGAAGTTTAAGTCATTTGGGTCTGAAGGAGGGTTGAAAGAGGATAGCAGGACTTCCTTTCGTAAAGGAAATACACCTAAGAGAGCCTTATGTCTTCTTAAATGACTTGATCATAAATTACACCTAAGAGAGCCTTATATCTTCTTAAATGACTTGATCATAAATTACAGACTGTCTAAGATAACATCAGGGAGACACAGCTGTAAACTTCAACTGACCTTTACCACATGCCCAAACATTGGGTAGAAAGAACATAGCACACCTGGCCAGTGGTAAGTGAGGCAGTTAGTTGAATCATAATTTTAGAAGACAAATTTGCAGATTTCACTCTTCAAAAGCTATGCAGGGAAAGAATTTCAGAACTGGTATTGTAAGAATAAGACCATACAATGCATCCAAATTAAAATCTCAGATTTCTTCTAATTATCTTGTTTGGGTAGTGCCTCCCTTGGGGCAGGAGACACCGTCTGCTGAATTGTTGCAACAGGTAATTGAGGTTTTTCCCTCCAGCACTCCATTAGCCTGTGGATTTCCTGAAGTCCATCTGTTATCTGCTAAACTGTTATTTGATGAGCTGTTGCTGATTCTGGGACATACACTGAGCCCTAGTCACATGCCATTAACTTCTGAGAGATAATGAAGAAATTTAAAAACTGGACAGTAATCATGACGAATTCGTATCTTACCCTTATGCATTTTAATTGGAAATATGAGCCTGCATTAAGGAGAGGTAACTCTAGCACACTTAAGAGAGAGCCATTCTATGAAATGAACATTTTTACCAGTGGAGTTTACCTAAAATATTTAAACATCTTGTAACTGAGAATACCTGACTTACGGAAACAGACTCAACTTCAGGATAAAACCTGGAATTTTATATCATGGTTCCACTTGTACCAGTTGTAAGTCTCTGAAAACCAAGTTTTTGTAATAAAAATGGTAATTAATTGCTAGTTTCGGCTGTACTATTAGACATCCACCTAAGACAATAAAGAATATGAAATGAAGAGCATTAGGCTTTTCTTATAGGATATGCTGTGCTTTAAAACTTATTTTATTGATCCTAAAGTTACAAGATCAATTACTGACATTTTCTTGAGGATCAATCTTGGATTAAATGGCAAAATGAAGAAAAGGTTTTCATATGTACTATATCCAAAAGCAGAAACAGATTGCTGTTCTCAATTGAACATTCAGAAACCTTTTCTGATTATTAAACAGTATGTCTGAAATATATCTAAGTTATACCAGCCGCTATAGCGCTTTTTGGTGAACCAAAGAAGTCCTACAGTGAAATCAAACTTTGAGTAAAATCTGTACTACTTTAATACAATTTCCCTCTAACATATTTTCTTTCCTGTTTTTAGATTCATGTATATTCTGTCTGTCAATTACAATGCAAAGTATAAGTAACAGATTTAGGCAAGGATGTTGGAGTGTGAAAATAATTAATGTGAATTGCTAATAGGCTGGTGGGAATACATTTTCTCCACATGAAGGCAAATCCTGTCTCATCAAAGACAGCAGACTTGATTTTCCACCGTTTCATCCCTTAACTAGCCACTATTACCTGCAGAAGGGGCAGAAAATCTGAGAGCAGTCTGCTACTAAATCAGTACTCCACTGTTCCCAAAACAGCAGCACTGCACCTATTCTTCCCTCCCTTTGAACAGATGTGAGTAAAGCTAGAAGCAAATTAAAGCAACAAGGCATAGGACAAAAAGAAGTCTCATCATTACTTCAGGCAGGCAAAATGGAGATTTGATAGCACATACATGTTTCTCCTCTGTTCTCCCTGATTTTGCTACTTAAGGCAGAAGCCTTGCAGTTAAAACCCTTCAGGAACATGAATTGACCAAGTTTGCATTCACCTTGACAATCCTGTGATGGAGAATGGGAAATAAAGGGACAGTATGAGTCCTCTCAGGTAATTAACCTAAACTCCAATGCTTCCCACACCAGCCTATTTTCAATTTCGGCACAGTATAGTTTATACACTCTAACATTATTGCTCAGAAGATAGAATGATGATTCAGGTTTACTAAAAACAGCTTCACAATACTGCAATCATGCCTGTGAAGCTTCATCTCGTATCCTGTATTTTTAAGTTTCTTCTCACTGAGAAATAAATTTATGTGGTGTTTCATGTTTTATCAGAAAAGTTAGTCACCAGATACCTGAAACACTGATATACCATCTTTAAGAAAACATGGCTTGTCTGGTCAATTTGCCTGCCAGTTTTTTTCCCTGCTTTTAAAGCAATGTTTATAATACCACAGGTGACCTTCCTTAATACTGCTGTCCATACAAATCACGAATAACTGAGAAATAATATGCCACTGCTGCATCCCGTCCTGCCAGAAGATCAAAATTACTTTGAAGATTATTTAGAGTAGGTGTTACATATCACTCGTGCCCAGATCCACTGAAGTCAATGAAACGACGCCTACTGGCTTCTGTGGGAGTCTGACTTGGACATTATTCTGGCAATCTGTCCACCACTAAATTAAACTGTTCCAGGGGATAAAAGCCCAAATTAATCAAAGTAGAAACTTGGGAACTAAAACTGAGCCACAAATAAATATTCTAATTCAATGGCATCCTGAAAAGACTTAAATAAAACACAAACACACTTACACAGGCGTGTACACACACATACATACAAAAAAAAGTTATGACTTTAACAATCTTAAAAATCCATAGTCTAATATTGTTCACATTTAAACAATTGAGTATAATAGGTAGCTTTCTTGACTTTCCATTTATTTCCCTGAGCACTGATCTTTGGAACATCTGGAGTTTCAGAATTGTCTAGTTTATAATTCCTAAAATAATTATCTTAAGTAAAATGCTGTCTTTTTGTGACAAAAATCAATTCCTTAAAGTAAAACTAGGATACAACTTCCATGAACTACAATTAATATATAGCCAATTTTTTAAAAACCAACAACTATTATTACACATCTGCATCTGTATTTAGGCACCTAGCTGGTTGGTCTGTTTTTCAAAAATCACCCTGCAGTCTAGCAGTTCCCATTTAATTCAGTATCAGGTACTATGCTGTCTCATGAACACGTTCAATTGGAGACCTACATAAGGATTTAGTCTCCCTGCTTTAGTAACTCATTTTGCAAAATCTCGTTTGTATGAGCAATACCGTATGTTATGGAGTTCGTCTTGTGCCTAAATCCGTATTACAGGCAAAGATAACAGGACTTCCCGCTTTCCCATAAGGGGTTAAGAAGGTGCATCTGCAGAGAGGCAGCATAAAATCAATCTTCAGTACAAAAATGGGACTTAGCTAGGGCATATGTTTTAGACTGGCATTCCACACCAGGAAATCTGCTGGCCAAAAGGAGCTCTATTTTAAATTTCTGCTATTTAGAACTACTCAACAAATTGGCAACTGCTGCTTTTCACTCTCTTCTCTAGATTAGAGCTTTAATTGTGAGCTTCACAGACATCAGTTTGCAACTTTAAGACTTCTCAGGCATTCTGCATTTTAGATTATACAAAGTGTGCAAGTCAAAACATTTTAGAAAACAACAGTGCAGAGATATTTGAATATTTTAGGATAAAATCTCTCTCTTCAGTTCTAAGGCTGCAAATTACGTCAGCCTCTCTGCAGCTAAAAAGTTCAAAATAATTTTCCATGAACCACAGAAATAGACTGTAACTTTGCATACTCTTAACTCTCTCTCCACTCTCTCTCCCCTCCTCTTCCACCTTCCCCCCCACCCCCCCGTCCCCTGGGTAGTTGATACACTGGCATTATGCAGCAGGCTCCAAACATAGGATTAACAAAAAGGTTATTTTGTAATACCTTCATTTCAATATGCCTTAACTGGAAGAGGGGGTACTGAACCAAATGCAACCAGAAGAGCTGCTTTTTGGTTCTTTGTGCAACATGAAATCAAGCCTTTGTCTCTTCTCAAATGATGTAATAAGCTATGCCCTATCTGCTTATCTTTAATTAGCACTTTTTCACACTATCTGGTACTGGCATTCCACAGCAGAATCCAAAAGGAGGATCTAGAACTTTTTCTCTTTGCAGAAACCCTTTTTAATACCTCGAAGTTCATGAAGAGTTAACAGCATACGATCCCATTACTTCTCCCCTCCCCCTTTTCAGAAATTAGACTGGCCTTTCTTTAAATAAACAAACAAACAAACAAACAAACAAAAAAAAAAGAACCTTGCTTTAAAATAGGAGTATAAATACTGTTTTGAAAACACATTTGGAAGATGTCTTCCAGGATGGTTTATCTATTTTTTTTTTTCTTATTATCCTTTAAAACTGTGACTACTGCACCAGTTAAGGCTGTTTACAATATATATATTTTTCAAATAAAACTTTTAATATTCAAGCTTACCAGATTGATGAATTGTAACAGGTAAAATGGAACTCTTTACAAGGTAAACCATATAGTTGTACAAAATAGAATTATACCCTTCACTTGTCCAAAACAAAAAGAAATCCTGCCTTGCATTAAAAACACAGAACCTGTTTACAAAAAGGAATGTGTACTACATTTGGACTTCCTTTTTAACTGCCATATCCTAGCAACATCTCAGTTATTTTAGTAAAGGAACTAATCATCAATTTTAAACTGCAGTGAATTTACCAAACATTTTCACTATAGACTTCTGAAAGCTTTTACAGTAAGAAGTTATCAACAAAAGCAGGCACGTTAGTGTACAAAAACGTTGTTGATTTTTTCCTGTTTCTTTTTCAAAGTGCAGGTTTTTCTCAATGTGCATCTTACAAGACCAACGAATGTTTTAACTCACTAAATCTTAAAACAGAACTCAATTCTCCCAAGGAGTAGTGTAAACGTTAAAGATCCCCAATACACCTCTAGTAAACGTGACACAAATGTCTCTGCGTTGTTTAGAAATTTAGCTCTTTTGAGAGGTAAAGAAGCTTCATGACACCTTTTCCTTACACTGGCTGGTTATCATAAATGGGTAACTCTGGACTGCTAAAGCTGGAGACTGATGAATCACTTGAAGGGAACTAAACTTGGCTACAGAGGAGAGGCGACGGGAGGAACCAACCCTTAGACGTTTCTTGCGCAGCCTTCGGAAGATTCAGCCGCTGGCGGACGAAGGGTCGGTGTGGGGGAGGGAAGGGGGCAAAGGAAGAGGAAAGCAGGGAGGGAGGGAGGAGAAGCTTCCGCAGAGCCAGAGGCACGGCGGCACGCCGCTCGTGTCCCGCTGCGCCCGCGGCGGCGGGACCATCCCGTCAGTGGGGCGAGAACCGTCCCCGAGCCCCGCGGCTGCCAAGTGCTGGCGGGCCCNGCGGGCGGGCCCGCTCCGGGTGCGGGCACGGGTTCCGCTCCCGCCTGTCACGGCGATCCGGGGGCCGGGCGGGAAGCTGGGCGTCCCGGCGGCGGTCGGCGCTAGGTGCCGTGTGCGCAGGGCTCCCCGGGGTAGATCTCCTCGTAGGCGGGGGGCTGCTCGCTGGGCAGAGGGTAGCAGTAGGGGTAGGAGGCGTTGAGCTCGGGGTCCATGGGCGAGTAGCCGGGCAGCTCGACGGAGGGATGTCCGCCGCAGTGCACCTCCACGCCGGCCTCGTCGAAGACGTGGAAGACGCCCACGTTGATGTAAGAGACAGCCTGGAAGGGGCAATCCCC
>VZRN01005093.1:56496-145044 GCA_013397935.1 Dasyornis broadbenti
GGGGGCGGTGGAGCTCCCCAGCCCGCCCTCCCACCCGCGTGGCGCGGGGGGGCCGCACGCCGCCCTCCGGCCGGCCCCGCACCGCGGAGCGCGGCGAGGGACGCGCAGTTCGGGTAGGGGGTGGCGGGGGTTTGAACACCCCCGCGGGTTCCATTGCCTCCGGGCTGCTGCTCGTCTCCGTGTTCCTGTCTTCTCTCCCTCTCTTAATTTAATTTATTTATTTCTTAGCTCCTGCTCTCTCCAGGAGGCCGGCGAGCCGCCGTGCATCCCTGTGACCGCGTTGCGGTGTGTCGGCGACTGTGATGCAGCGAGCGGACCGAGTCCCGCTTGCCGCCCTGCCCGGCGCAGGTTCTCCGTGCCCGCGGAGGCGGTGGTGCCCAGCACCCCTCTTTGTTTCATGCACCGCCGGTGAACCCCTGTGGGCTTGCGCCCCGTGGGCGGAGGGGCTCGAGGGACTAATGGCCGCGGCGGCACTCTCGGGACGCCCCGTCCGGGAGCGCCTGCAGCGCCGGGGGTGGAAGCCGCTTTGGGAGTGGTGCCGCCAGCTGCCCCGGTAGAGGGTGGCCCGCTGACTCCTCGGGGAACAGCTGGGGTGACCTTCTGAAGGAGAGGTTGGAACCTCAGCCTCGGAACAGGGAAGTCCGGCTAGGGGTTCTTGAGGAAGGCTCTTCCTCGTCAACCCCTTTTCCTTCCGGGAAGCTGTAGCTTTCAGCTCCCCCATTTTCCCTATCTGCCGTGCGCACGCCAGCCTTGCTGGGTATTTTTAGCTGGAGCCTCTGATTAGCATTCAGGGGAGCAAGCGAGAGAGAGAAAGCAGTTTTCCAAATCGTTTTCTCTTCCAGCAGCGCAAGTGCACCTGTTGGTGGCAGGAGGAGTGTGTGAGGCGTTTATCCAGGCCATAGCTTTCTCCAGAGGTCTGACCTTGCCCCCTGTGTCCCGTCGGGGTAGGCCCTGTTGGTATCTCCCTGAGGTGCAACAGCACCCTGCTGTAATCTCGGGCAGACTGGCACAGGTCTCCATTGCAGCAGCTGCTCCTCTCCAAGAGAGGTTTCTGGGCCCTGCACGGATGGGGCACTGGTCCTCCCAAGGGCGCTTGGGGGAGGCTGTCCTGCCTGAAGCCCAGCTCGCTAAGATTGAGCTGTCCAAAAGTATCATTGACTCACTATCAAAAAGTATCAAAGGGATGTGTCATCCTGCCCCTTGGGACCACCCAGACAAGGGAATTTTCCTCTCTCCCTCGTGCTCACAAAGGCCCCACGGAGCAGAGAGTATGTGAGAAAACACAGAAGTCCTGACCAGCTTTCCTGTCCCTCCAGAAAAAGGGGTGGCCACCAGGTGCATCATCCGCAGTCATCATCAACTCTTCTTCCCAGGCTGTCCCTTACTCCTGAGGATTGGGTATGCTGGTCTGCTGATCCGTGGCTGTGTGAAGATTTTGCTACAGGATCTGTGACTTCGGCTCTGCTTGTGATGAGTGTCTGGACTGCTGAGGAAGATATTCAGATGTGTGGAAAAGAACTCACCCTATCACTCTTGAAAAGTGAATGCATAGAGGGCACACAGGATTTGATAAAATATAGCACGCACCTCCTGAGATCTCTGTTGAACATCAAAACGTTGCTTCAGAAAGCACATGTAAACTCTCAATCCAGCTGTTAATCCAGAGGACCCTGGTAGACACACACTGTGGAGGGAGAGGAGACGTAGTTAGTGGGAAGGAGACACGTAATGAACTAATTATATGTAGAATGGGCATAGTGCCTTATTCCCTGACACGCAACATAAACTTACATGTGAGGGAAATGTGTGATTTGTATAACTTGATTGTCAAGAGCTTAAAAAAAATGAACTATTTATTGTGAATAGTGAGAACATTCATTTAACATTAAATAAATATAAAACTAAGAAAAGCTCTAAGCCTTTATGCATCCAATTATTAGTTAGCCTATAACTTACAATGGTTAGAGTAGAAAAAGCAAATCTTCCATTGGGGACAAATTGTTCCTTTTTTGTACAAAGGGTTTCTTGATGTTTCTTTCCTTCTTCCTGTTCTGGCAACTGCCAGAAGTGGGCAGCAAGGCTTCTCCAGCGTGATTCTTCAGGTGTTCCTACAGCTGTCTCAGGTCTTCCTCATCTTGAATGTCATCTTCTAAAGAAAAGACGTTTTCTTCCCTGTGTTTGTGACAGGAGACTGATCTTTGCATCCCACAAAGCTGGGCATTGTGAGAGGCCAGGCTAATGCACTAAGTTAATAATGTAATTAATAATTCTGCTGTACCTTTCTAATCCTCCTGTGGAGCAGCTTGCTATTGTTAACCTTTTCCAGATCTTATCTCTTTCTACCCAAAATGCCTCTTTGTCTTCCAAGCACCATGTTCAATATGCAAAGCCAGAAGTTTCACTGCCAACACGTTTCACCACATATTATTTATTATTCATAAACTTCCTGTGTTTCACTGCCACTCTGAGTTAGCCCAGTTTTTCACCGGGTTATTTACAGCTTTGCACTGTGACACATATTCAGTAAGAGGATACTTTACAAACACACGCATACACATACACACAGACTATGGTCATTAGCATATCCTTCAAATTGAAGTCAACTTCTTTGGATAACAGGTCTAAAAACATTGTAATGATGTTGTTACATTAATAATAATAGACATAAGACTCTATAAAACATCTGTATTCCTATATTGAATAATGTGTTGATGATTGAATTGGAATTACTGTAAAAAAAAAGGAGTGACCTACCAGTGTAAATAAAGGTCACTGAAGAGTTCTCTGGACCCCAAAGGGTAATGCTGATCACCTCAGTCCTAGCTAGTAATCCCTTTAGTTATGGGTAGGATGTCTGTTTACATGTTCATTGCTGATCTATGTGTCTAATTCCTCAGCCAGGTCTGCCTGTTGGAAAAAGAGTATCTGTGTGCAACAAAAGATGAGAGAACTGCAAGTCACTTGGCCACATTAATCTGACAGCTAAATGAGTTGCTGCAGGTAGTTGTGAGTTTCTGGCAGCTGTTTTATTTTTAAGCTTCATTAGTCATGTTTTCCTTTTCCAAAATTTATCAGTTGTTATCAAGGTTATTCTGATGGACTTCAGAGCAAGTCTATAACGTTTTGTGGGACAACACCAGCCTGGAACATATTTTCCCAACAGTCACTTCACAATCATAGTCTGGGCTTTCTGTGTGTTGCAGTGGTAGTCATTTATGACCAGATCCTGTCTCCAAAAAGAGGTAGGAGATCTTAGGATCCAAAGTTTGTTTGGCTCACAGGGAAGCTGAGGGAGCTCTGCTTGTTGAGTTGGGTGCCTTGTTGAGAGTAGGCACGGCCATGACCAACGATGCAGTCTTGCTTTGCTCACTGCGCACAGAGTTGGATGTTTTCAGTAACGTGCAGATCAACTTCTTAACTTTGTGTGGTGACTCAGTGGCGCAAGGGACAACAGAGGTATTAATTATTTGCACTCTAGGCTTGAAGCTAAAATGCGTGCTTGTAAAATAGATGGAGATCTTCAGCTTATGCCACCAAAGTGCAAAGCATTGCATTATTTTATTGTCTGCCTCTCCTCCCACACTGCGTTTATCGTAAGATATATGTGTTGTTATTTCTGTGCCAGTTTGATAAATTGCTGTCATATCTTTAACTATTCAGTCATGATGGCTGTGTAACCTACCATAATGTGTTCTGTTTCCTACTACTTCTTCCTTTTTTCCCTGCTTTTTCTTGTTGGTTTTTTTTTTTTTTTTAATTTGGTTGGGTTTTTGTTTGTTTTTTATTTGTTTGTTTGTTTGGTTTTGTTTTGTTTTTGTGGTTTTTTTCCCTTCTGTTTCCAAAAGGGGACATTAGGGACTGTAAAATCTCTTTGCAAGAATTGCTCTACACACAGTTACTAAGAATACATTAGAAATTAGAAATTTGAAACTCTGAAGGTGAAATCCATCATGGTACTTCTTCTTTCCCATTTGCAAGGTCCACCAGTGTGTTTCTGTATGCTCGAGGCCTGGTGTTTTCTAATTTTCACAGTATTTTATGTGGAAGATTCATCTCTGCAGGGAATGTATGCAGAACACATGCCGGAAAAGGACTTATGTAAGGCTACAAGTCTGGACCTAACTGGTTGATGGGCACTGATGAAAAAACAACATCTACAGATGCTGCTTCAATGGATGACATTTCAAATAGGAAGCAGAGAGGTTGGGAAGAAAACATAAGAGTTTAAAATAGAGAAAGCAAACCCTATGCTAGAAGCAGAACATGTATGATTTTCCTGGCAGCTGTTAGTGCTAGAGTTGTGGAATAGTTGTGGGGAAGAAATGTTTGGGAAGTTAGGGGTATAACAACAAGGTGGTTTGCATTCTAAGATCATGGTGTAATTTTGGTTGGAAGGGACCACAGGAAGTGTCTAGTCAGACCTGCTCAAAGCAGGCACATCTCTGGGGTTAGACTGGGTTGCTCAGGGCTATTTGATAAATTACTTAAGCAAGGTCTTCTTTACTTATGTCACAAAATTGTTAAATTATCACTAATTTTCAGAAAACTGATGCTTTTCTAACTGCTGTTCTAATGGTGGGACCTGGATGGTATTTTATTCTGTAGGTTCTCAGAAGCTGCTAAGTTGATCACAAAAGATTGCTTAGCACTTTGCCAGCCAAAAGGTATCTCAAAATCCTTCTCTTCAGGTTCTCAGATTATTTGGAAGTGTGTTTCAGTTTAGTCTTTCAGTTCAATCTGCACATTTGATATATTCCTGTATCTTTGAAATCAGTGCTGTGCAAAGGCTTAAGGCTGACACATCTCTTAGCTTCCAGTTAGGCAGAATCCGAGCAGCAATCATACACCCGTGCTTTGCCTTCTGCTGACCAATCAGTGTGCTAATAAATATGTCAAGAATTTTAAAAGGTCTGTAGGACCTTCACGGCTTTACCCCAGTCAGCAAACAAGCACCACGGAGTTGCTGTCTTATGCCGCCACCAGCGCTACTGGCGAGAGAACTCGAAGGGTAAAAGGTAGAAAACTTGTGGGTTGATGTAAAGATGGTTTAATAGGGCAAGGAAAAGCCACACACACAAGGAAAGAGAAACAAGGAATTAATTCACCCCTTCCCATGGGCAGGCAGGTGTTCAGCCATCTCTGGAGAGCAGGGCCTCATCACACATGGTGGTGACTTGGGAAGAAAAACGAACATCACTCCAAATGTATCACCCCTCCCTCCCTTCCTCCTTCTTCCCCTCCTTTAAATGCTGAGCATGATGTTAAAGGGTCTGTAATATCCCCTTGGCCAGTTTGGGTCACCTGTCCTGGCTGTGTCTCCTCCCAGCCTCCCATGCACACCAACTTCCTCACCAGCTTGGCAGTGTGAAAAGCAGAAAAGGCCTTGGCTCCGTATAAGCCCTGCTCAGCAATAACTAAAACATCTCTGTATGATCAACCTGGTGTTCAGCACAAATCTGAAACACAGCCCCATACTTGACACTGTGATGAAAATTAACTTTATCCCAGCCAAAATCCGCACTGAAGGGTTTATTCCAGGTTTAGGGGAAGGGGAGCTAGCTTCCTAATTTGGGAGAAAAGGGTTACTTAGCTTTGTGTCCTGTAATTTGACACTGTACTATCCAGTCTGCTGGGACAAAAAACCTGTTTGCATTTGAGGGGAGGAACGGTTGTGTGTGCACCAGGTGAGCTGAGATGGATCAGATGCTGTTCACTTATTCAAGGTGTCTTGTCAGTCTCACCTGCCTGGGTCCAAAATTTAGGTACTGGACTTGACACAGGGATCTTGAGACCTCTCTGCGGGTGCTACTTTGTCTTAGAGGAAACTCTCCTCAGAAGATGCCTTACTTCTGAATTTCTGTGCACCTAAATTGCATGTTATCCAATGACTGTTTAATATCAGGGGCATAACTTGCTCTTGTAGGGGGGACTAGAAGTCGCTTTCTAGTGAGTGCTCTACTAAACTTTGTTGGTTGTTGAGGTGCTTCTTTTTTAGCCTAAACCACCTTGAATTTTCTACAGAAAGAAATTACAAGGCAGGAGTGGAGGGAGAGAGAAGATCCCCACTCCAGCCAGAGTTGTGATACTGGGAAAGTGTACATTAGGATCTTCTTCAATCAGAATAGTAGGGAAATCATTCTCCTGCCAGGCACTGCCTTGCAAGCAGAAGATGTGCTGGGAAGGTGTAGCTCACTTGCATCGTGATTTCTTCCTTTGACTGTATGTTGGGACAAGAAATAATCTGGCTGGTTCTTGAATGCAAAGAGCATGGTGAGTCTACTGTCATGTAGTTCTTCACAGATCTGTAGCCTAGGAAGTATCTCCCTGCTGCTTGAGGGCTCAGTGTGGCTGTTGTCTGAATGATACCTAAAGATTTTTGCTTTTGTGGTTGAGCTGTGGTTTCTGCTTTGGCTTGGTAACAAAACTGCTCTCCTAGCTGCCTGTCACACCTTGTCTCTTTCAGAGGTCTCAATCCCTAGCTCAGCTGCTTTCCTGGTCATTCCCTAGCTTGTAATTGCAAGTGATCCCCAGCAAAGTCCATCCTTTTCCATACCAGTCAAGAGCACTTTCAGGTGTAGGTGAGTGAGTAGTGGGCAGTGAAGCCAGTACAACTGAAGGAGCAGCAGTAAGTGTGGCATTGGGAGCACTGTCCTTTTTGCCCAGAGCAGCAGCTGCTGGGGGAAGTTGACTCTTCAAGGAGGCAGGTAGCACTGGATTTTCTTGATTCCCTGGGACAATGGTGAATTGCTTTTAAAGGACTGGTAATGGTAAACTTTTGTCAGGGGATATAAATTCACTGTATTGAAGTCTGCAGCACCACTGGAAATATTTTAAGGTTTAAAAAGGGTGGAAATAGTTAGCAAATGCTGGAACACAATAGACTCCATAACAACCAGTAGGGCTGCTGGTCTTGCACACATCATGTCCCCATCATGGCACTCATGAACAACTCTCAATTTTCTCTAGAATTCTTTGCCTGCCTGGTGGAAGACTGTGCTGCGTCTGACAGCTCTGGTGATTAGAAACTGCCTGTCTCACTGCTAAGTGTATTTTATGGTCAACTTGCACACGTTTGTTCTGTGCCAACATTGTCCTTTAACTTAAATGTCTCTTCTCCTTCTCTGATGTTTACTCTCTGGATGTATTTATAGACAGCAAACATACTCCCTCTGAGATTTCATTTTGCTAAACAGGCCAGATCTTTTCTTCTTTTTACTTTTTCTTTTTTCCTTTGTATTAAAAACTCTTTATACTCTGCAGTTTGAGTTCATCCCTAAGCACATAAGCAGGATAGTATCTTTCATGGTTGTACCAAGGCCTTGAATGATGATATTACAGTTTCCTCATCTCTAGTGGAATGTCCTTGCCCAATTATCCTAGAATTCGGATTGCTTTTTACTCAGGTCTTTCCCATAGTAGGCTATACTTATACTTAGTGCACCTCATTCTTTGTCTTCCACCCAGCTGTGGGGCTGCCAGCTGGGGGCACTGATGACCTTTCCTCTAATTTGACTATTTTCCCCCAAATTTCTGTTATTACCTCAAGATAATTCAATTTTTTTCCTTTCTGATATTTTGAAGTCCCTCTCTGTTGAAAATGTTACTGTGCATCCTGCTACTCAAAGAACCTTATTTTCTTTTCCTCAGATGATAGATTATTTTCCCCCCAGAGTCCTTTGTTATGTAAATCTGCCCCTCCCTGGTTTGGAGGTTTGTTTCCAGTTCTCTCTCTTATCATTCTTCTGTCTATTCTATATTGTTTTCTCCCCTCATAGAACCTCTCTTCCCCTTTCTTTCTCTAGTTAGGCTTGCTGCTTCTTTCTTCCTGACTATCACATCTCCTTCTGCTTAAATCTCCATTTCATTATCTGGGTGCAAGCAGTACCTCACCTCTTATGGGAGTACTTCATTCCTTTTTTACGGAAGTCTTCACTGGATGTTTTCTGCTCTGTGCATTGACCAGAGCTAAAGATCTATGTTGTCCCATATACCTTCAGCCATCTTCTCCTTTTCTTTCTTTTCTTCTGTCATGGCTACCTATTCCTATTTGAATTTGAGGTGTGTTTATCAGGGATTCGTTTTTGTACTCAGGAATGCCGTAAAGGATGCTTGGCATGCTTAATCTTCTCATCTGCTGTTGATGTCTACAAATTTTTAAGGTCTTCCCATCATTGTCATAATTTTAGTCTTTTGCTTCTTGCCTTCATTTTCGAAAGCATGGAGGAACCTACCACTACACTTACAACTTAATTTCTGCTGCTGGATCCCTTCATTCCTGCCTATTGACTCTTTAAATTCCTCACTCAGTTGTCAAGGTAATTTTTTCCTTCAGTTGCTATGTCAGAGAATTACGGTTCTTTTCTTTTTACAGGATTTGATCCTACTGGCTTCCACGTGTGTCTGTGTTGTAAGTGAGCTATGCTTTCTCTCATTTGGCAGGCAGTGGCCTTCTCTGATGGCAAAAACCTTGGACAAAGTTGCAGGTTTCAAAGCTGAAATGCTGTACAGATAATTCTTTTTCCTTGGCCAGGAAAAACCTGGCTGAAGCCTAGGAGCTTATAGCTACGGAAAACTGATTGATATGAGTCTATAATGTATTCCGAGTTTGCTTTGGAGAAGGAATGGTTTTAGGTGCGTGAAACTCATTTCCTGTAGGATTCACAGTGAGTGAAGGCCTAAATACAGGAGATGTTGGTATGACATTGCCATGGTTCTCTGTAAGGGGCTCTGAAGTATCTTCCATCCCTTACCATCTTCCCAGGGACATGTTGAGCTAATGTGTCTTGAGCAAGCTCTCAAGGCACAGCAAGGTGGGATGAAAATCCTGCAAGGACTCAACTACCTCCAACTCTTTACTGGGGATGTGGTCTGATTCCGCTTTCACCTCATAAGGTTCTTGCTAAATCAGAAGCCTATGCTGTATCCCACCATTAACATTACCATTTTGTAAAAATATTCATCTGGTGACAGGTTTGATGGTTTCTTTTTCTCTTCTCTGAAGCTCATCCCACCAACTCTGAGCCTGCTTCCTTGGCAGTCCCAGCCTAGGTGGCTGTGCTCAGATACATAGTTTTCCTGAAAAAGCACATCAGGCAATGGGTTTATGAGACATTTGGACTATTAGGTCATCAGTTGCATCTCCTTTGGTGATCTAGAGCAGGAGCAATTTGCTGACAGAGACAGGATAGTGTTTCTTGGCCTCTTTGTCCCCATGACTTGGCAGTGACATTTTCTGTTTGCCTGCAAGGACTGCAGAGCCCAGAGTGCCCATCTGTGATGAGGGTTTGTGCCTGTGGGCACAGCTGGGTGATCAGGCCTCAGTGCTCTCTGTGGGTAGGGCTGGAAGGAGGAGAGTGGTGGGTTTCTTTCAGCAAGTGAGTGTGGAGACACAAGAGAGTCCAGTGCAGCCCCTCACAGATACTGTCAGGTGTGAGCAGCTGCTGCTCTTCAGCAGTTGGCACTCTCTGCTTTTGCTTTCGAGCATATCTATTATGTTTTCTCTTTAAAACTTCATCATAGTGTTCCCTATTATGTGTGCTGTTTGTAGTTATTAAACATACTTGTTTTGAGATAACTCTCTGCAATATGTTACATACATAATTAGGTATAATTAACTTCAATTAACCACATTAAGCTTTGCAACACTTCTCCTGCCATATTTTGAAGCTGGCTTGTGACTAACAAATCCGCATTTGCAGGTTCAGGTTATACAGACCCATCCATATTCCAGGTGTTCACTTTTTCCTTTAAGTACTATGCCTTTGAATCCAATAATTTGTTGTTCAGTTGACTGCATAATTAACTTGCAGCTTGTAGGACTCTGAGTATGGGATCCTCATAGTGCATCATTGGTGCCTTTCACATGATGCTTCTGGGGAGCTGCTGATCATGACAGCATCTCAGTGCCTATTTTACAACTCCTTACCTTTCCAAAGCTGATTAGGTGAGTGCATGCTATATTTCACAAAGGCCCAAGTGCCACACATGGTGAATAAGCCTTCACTTTTCTTATTTAACCACTGGGCCAAGATTTTGGCTTTTATTCTTTTTGAAGTCTACCTCTCCCTACTTTTTCCTTTTAGTATTAATTTTGTTGCTTTTGTTGTCTTGCTGGAAAGTGCTCTGAAGTGTCATGCATTAAATTATGAAGAACAGTTGATTGATTGAAAGATAAATGCAGTTTGGCAATAAGAACAAGATGCTAATGCAGTTTATGTGTGAGGAGCATACTGTGGCATAATCCAGCACTCACTAGTACCCAGCGTCCCGCACCTCCCATGAAGTAAAATTGGCATCTTCCTTTGCAGCTCAGCCCAGTTTGACAATGGCTTTTGGTGCCCTAGACGTTGGCTGACACATTTCTTAGCATTTTGTCTCCTAAAGAACAGGTGGAAACAGCAAGACTGCTAGTGTATAATGCAAGGTCTACCCTGTGTCCTGTTCACGGAAAACAGAAAGTGCACATGCAGTAGATGCCAGAAATGCTGACTTTGGGAGAAAGAGGTCTCCCCATTGGCCTCCATGCAAAATAGTTTCTTGACATCTATGAAACAGTTCATCATTCTCCCATTTTTAAAAGCTGCATAGCTATTAATTTGCTTCAGGTTGTAATCAAGCTGTCACTTATTTTAATGGGCTACAGATCAGACAGGCCTGAGGTTTTTTTTAATGGTTTCCATTACAGTGTTAATTAACTTAGCATGCAGATTTAGCTATGAAGCTCAAAGATTTTATTTAGTTTTTATAATTTAATTGTGGAAACATGGCAGTAAATGCAGATGAGAAGTTATATGCAATTAATACTGACCCAGGACAACTCAAATGTCAGACAATTGCCTCTGAAGACTCACTAGGAAATCCAATGTGTTATATGTTGATTTTGTAGTGTGGGGGTTTTCAAGCAACCTTGGTACTGGTCTATTCTTCCTGAAGCTGTATTCTTCCTAAAGTCAGGACTGTGTGAAACCTTGATGTCTTCAAGTGCAGTGCCAACACAAAAAGACAGAAAATCGTGTCACTTGGCAACGTTAGCAGCAGTGTTACCTCCTGCAACTTTTAATCAAAAATGCTGAACTACAAATAGGCAGAATTAGCCTCTGTGTGGGTGTGGATATGTGTTTGAGGGCCACTAGGAGATTGTTTTGTTTTTGTAGACTTTAAAGGTATTTAATTTAGAGTTGTTGATAAGCAGGTTATGAAAAGTTTGGGGAGTGAAATGGTCACAGCATTTGGTACAACTTTGCCTGGCCTGAAAAGGTCAATGCAACGGTGGAAAGGGGTGTCGGTTTCCATGCTGACCTTGTCCTTGGCATGGCTTGTAGTCTGAAAGGTAGGCTGACTGCCATAAGATGTGTTGATACTAGTCTGTTGAAATCTCCCCCTGGAGAAATGGCTCAAAAAGGCGGTGGTGAACATGTGGCTTGACAACATACAGAAATGACATTATTAGAAGCGACCAATAACAGACTAGCAAGTATCTGTTATAGGTCATTCAGGTAAAGCTGTTCCTGCTGAGGTGTCTCTTCAGCCTGACTTTCTGCGATGCTGACGCAGTGCTGTGGTTTTGGTTATTTCAAGGAATGAAAAGTGTCAGCTCTGTTATGGGCCTGATGTAGATGAAAGAGGAATTCTTCTGATCATGGGCATCCTCAGGTGTCTGGGATGTCCCATCACCTAGGAATCTTCAAAAGGTTCTTATCATAGCACACTCTGGAAATGGTGAGGGAGAGCACAAGATTTTGCCTCTGGTGCAGCACTTAAAATGTGAATTTTAAAAATGTGAATTCTCCCTACCCATTCATTTCATCTGCCATGCAACTTAACCTTGGGGGACAGGGCACTGAAGGGCAGCAAAAAGTCTATACTTTGGCAATTGCTAGATGTCAGATCAGGGCTCCCACAAGGTACACTGCATTTTCACAGCCTCATGCCTTTCCCATCATATGTGGGCTTTCAGAAAAGAGGGGGAAAAATGCACTCCCTTCCCTCCCCACTCCCTGCCATGTCTTTGAAGGCAGCCTGCAAGCATCAAAATTTGGAGCCGAGTGATGGCTGAGCCTGCAGCTTATTGCAATTTTCAGTGTGTTGTCTCTCAGTGTGAAGAGCTGAAAAGCCAGACTGGGACAAACAGCCCCTAATTGCTGCTCCTGCTTCTCCTGGAAAAGTTCCATCTGGTCTACGACGAGAAAAGCTGTATGGACAACTGTCTCTAAACATTGGCCCCAGACTCTGCTTTGTTACACAAAGAAGAAAATACGCAGTTTCCTAAGATGATTTTGATGGCATGGTTTGCAGCACATGTGCATGCTGTAGCTGCTTCACCTGCTTCAGGGCATCTGACAGTGTTGAATTACGTGTGGTGACTCAGAGGGCTTTCCCTTGATGGCACATAAAAGTTCACTTGCAGAACATCAGCTTACGTAAAAGTTTGAGCTATTTTTGTTCAAGTGCATTGCCATACATTTTTAGACTTGCTAAACTTTATGCACACTCCTTTTGCCAAATCCACCACTTTGCTACTTCCAGTGAGAGAGTTTCAAGATCCCTGGGAAGCTTTTAGGGACTGCAGTCATGCAGAGTGCTCTGTGAACACAGCCATATTGCTTATGCATCTAGATCTCAGGGGCAAAGCTGCTGATTTGTGCATGGTGTAATTCCCACTTTCTAGAAGTTACAAAAAATACTAAAAATATCTAATGCAGAAACTACAGTTCAGATTTAGAGTGTGTTGAAATATACTAGGGTGGATCCTTATAAATGTCACTTGTTAAAACCTTCATGATGTGAGTGTATTCAGTCTTATCTTTGCTGTTAATGCAGAACTCAAACTATACATATCTTTGCCTTTTCTTCTTTATTGTCTACTTCACTTCATTCTATGGTCTATTTCACTGTCCTTTGGTTCCTGGGTCTGTTTTGTTTGCTCAAAGAGTCACCTCTGTGTCTTTTTCTGTGAAAACTTCTAAACCCGATTTGGTGTCCCTGAATCCATCTGCCAGGCCTCTGCACATACTTATTTCAATAGGTCTGCTGGATATTTGAAACATTCCCTTCGCCTTCCCCTTCCCTCTTCTCTTAAAGAGCAGCATTCTGATTACAGGAACCGTCCTTCTCTGTTGGGAAGGAGTTTTGCACATACTTGTATTTTTTTCTGTGCCTTACCTCCTTTGGAATTAAAATCAGAATTCCTGCATGGTTTGGATTTTGGTTTTACCTCTTTTTTTGTTTTGTTTTGCTTCTTTGTTTGTTTTTTTGTTACAGTGGAATTGATGTGAGAGATACCTCCTTGTAAAAATATTTTCCCAATGTCAAATTTTTTCAGGAATTAATTTGTGTGTTGGTCCCTGCTGTGTCCCAGGACACTTTGAAAATGAGACTTTTTTTCCAAGAGTTTTATCCTGCTGTGAATATTTATATACATCAAGTTGCAATAAACCCAAACAATTTTCTCATTAGCAATGCAGTCTGCAAAAGTCAAGTAATTTCTCCTGTGGCTGTGTTAGGGACATTGTGCACTTGAAGTACTAGAGAGGAAAAAGGGTTTTAAAAAAGAGGTCTCGAGATTAACATCATGCACAAGATTAACATCATGCACTCTAATTGAGGTATTGGAATTATCCTTTTCATCATACCTTATTTATTGTTTTAATTTACTTTGGTGGCATTTGGTATTGGTGCATGAAGTATGAATGTGCTTGCATGCTGCATGCATAGGCAGAAGGTAAAAGGATTTAACAGAACCTCTTTATGTGAGGAGAACCTGAACCAGACCGTGTTCCTGTATGGTACAAGTGAAAGCAGCACTAAAGAGGCTCAAGATGGGACTCCCTAAACGCTGCAGCACATCTGGCTTTAGAAAGGTGTGTGTTCAACAGAGGAGCTAACCTGAGGCTTCATGCATGGAATCTGTTGCAGAATTTATTGGATATGCACCTTTATGCTAGCAGAAAGTCCCCAGAGCTTCAGGAGCTAGAAGAAGAAGGAGCTTGCAGTGATCATTGCTCCCCATGTCTCCAGGTGGGCTAGGCAGAGCAGGTCTGGGTTTCCTAACAGTGAAGTGCTTGTGGATCACAACAGACACAGCTGCTAGAATGAAGTCTGTGTGCTCTCAGTTTCATCAAGGCTGTGAAGAAGTCAACAGCTTCCTCTGTTGGTATTCTGCACCTGGCAAATATTTATGTTCCTTTTGGGTCATGTCAGGGTTTGACTCTGGCCAAATGCCAGGCACTCACAAATTAATACACCCAGGGCTCATGATAAGGAAAACTGGGAGAAAAGTTGCACTCAGGGCAAAAAAAGGCTGAAACTTTTATTTGCTAACAGAATCAGAGGAGTAAATGAGAATTGAAATAAAACCTTCAAAGACACCATTTCTCCACTCACCCCCGTCCCTCCCTCCCAGCAGCTGCACAGGGGAACAAGGTATGGGGGAGGGGGTGCGGGTAGGTCAGTTCATCACCAAAATCTTCTTCCACTTCTCAGGGGAAAGGAGTTTTTCTTTTCTGTGTAGCCACAGGTCCCAAAATCTCACAATGGCAGTCCACCCGAATCTGCCACGAGCTCCTGCCACAGGCAGACAGTCTTAAAAAAACTGCTGTGGCATGGGGTCTCTCGTTCACAGATGACAGACCTCCGAGTTGACCATTCCATTTCAGGAGCAAGGCTTTTTTCCTCCTCTTTGCTGAACCACAATCTCTCTCAGGCATCGGCGTAGGGCACTTAATTCAGTCTGCAAAGCCTGTTTCTCCACTGGGACTCCCACTGGACTACGGCCTCCTCCAGGCATCCACCTGCACCAGTGTAGGGCTGTGCGTGGATCTTAACATTCCCTGTGGACTCCATGGGCTGCAGGGGGACATCCCACTTCACCATGGTCCTCATCACGGCCTGCAGAAGATTCTTGGCTCCGGTGTCTGGACCTTCCCATCCCCCACCTTCTCCACTGACCTTGGTGCCTGCATTGTTGTTGTTTACCCTCACATATTTTCACCACCTCCTCCTTCTCTGGCCAAAAGAAGTGTGTACCTGCCCCCTGTCCACACCCACGCCTCCCCCTCCCGCCTTGGTCTCTTCTTAAATATGTTTTTCACAGAGGCGTAACCAACATCTCTAATTGGCCCAGCCTTGGCTAGCAGCATGTCCATCATTTTCAGAGCCTTCAGGGATTGGCTCTGCTGGACATGGTAAAGGCTTCGAGAAGCTGCACACAGGAGCCATTTTGCGGGCACCCCTCCGCCACTAGCAAAAACTGGGCCAAGCAAAACCAACAGAGGTCAGTGCTGCAGAGCATGCAGAAGTGGCGTGTGTCCATCAGAGTAATTTTGGGGAAAGAGGAAGGGGAATGAAGGTAACAAGTCATGGCATTAACAGCACACAAAGGCACACTGCCCGTGGTCTGCAGCACTGATGTAGGTGACACAATAACTGAGCCAGCAAAACTATCGATGAACTTGGACAGTAGTCACCCGTTAGTCGATGTCTTCTTCCCATTCCACTAATGCAGACCAGCAGTTCAGAAACAGCTAGAGGTGCAGCATCTGTGTGTGGGTGAAGAACGCACATGGTTTTCCTACAGGACAGCGTATGAGCTCCACAGGGCAAATAGAGGCTGGTTATATATTTTCATGTCTCAGAAAGGTTATGGGTTGGCTTTTGGACTGCTGATGGTTTTGCATGGGTGCAGTTCTTGCGACTTGTGTTGGTTTCCACAGCTGGATGTCCGTTTCTGTCCTGTTAGTGCGTCCATTATCACAGCATCAGATATTTGCCATGAGCAAAGAACAGGGCTAATATCTGTTTTGTGTGTGTATATCTTTCTTTGCTCTATTCCCTTCTGGGGAGATCTCTGTGATGGTTTATTAAATAGCTCATGTTCTATATGCTTGTTCCTCTCCAGTGAGCTCTAGCAGTGGAGGTTGAGTTTATAAAAGAGATAGCATCTTTTCTCCATTGTTTGTCTCATACTCTGCCCATTTGTGAGTATTTAGCACTGATAAGCTCTACAGATGTGTCCCTATTTCTGTAAGATGAAATCTTGCAGTCATACAAATTTCAAAACCTCACACTTGCTCTCTCTGTGTTGCAAGAGACTTCCTGCTGCAGTACTGATGATGTACACAGTGGTGACATCTCACATCCAGAACTGTTTCTCCCCAAAAGTGGGGATCGGCAAAGAACTCTATGGAGCAGAGCAGGCATTCCCCAAAAACATTTTCAGTTTTATTTCCCTTTCAGTAAAAGGATATACTTCCCAGTTACCCTGTGAAGCTTATTTTTCATTTCATTTTACTCATTCACACAGGCACTGTCATAGCGGTCACTGAGTTACACCCTCTGACTGATAAATGTGCTTAACTTGCAGGCAGAATGCTGCCCATTTGGAGGCCACCACAAGTATTCAGGACAACTGCCAGGATTTTTTTCAGTGATCTGCTTGGTCCTTTTTGCCTGGACCGTATCACTTGTGTTATGGTTTGGGGAACATCCAGCACATCAGCTCACAGTTGCTGGGCACAGGCCAGGGAATGGCATCTGCATGAGTGATGTACTATGACCTTTTTCATCTCAGATTTTGTCTTCAGAGAGGAATCCTCATGGGCTTAGGAACTGAAATAAGAATGTAGCCCTGAAATAAGGGGTGTAACACAAAGAGGAAAAAAACTGCACTGGGGGGAGTTCAGGATGAAGAGAGGAGATGAAGTAGGGAAAACCAGGCAGTTTAGCTAAGAAATGTTGCCACTGAGAGTGACAGACACCTAGTTTAGTATTTAATGGTGAATAAAAGGTGCAGGAAGACTGAGTTTCTACATGTGGAAAGATAAGGTACCTGGGCTCTGTGCTTGTCCACTCATTTATATTCAGAATAAGCTGTTGCTAAGCTTTCTTTTCCAGTGTCATCAAGCCCAGGAAACTCAGATGCTGGTGCTGATCGGAGAGAGGAGTGGGTCTGGACATGGTGCAGCAGGGTCAGTAATGGAAGAGAGCTTTGATGGCTGTCCTGGACTCTCAGCCTCAGATAGTGTTCATTCTTTTTTTTCAATTTGGGGGCTATTAGAAAAATGAAATCCACCCTCACTTCCTGTTCTGCCCTACATTTGATGATTCCTTACTCTGTATGCAAAAACAGATGGGGTCTTGAAGGAGGGGAAGGCACGTAGTAGTATCCTCAGATCAGGCCCAGGAAATGGGAAATGTAGGCATTAGTAAGGATCTGTGCCATTGGGTGCATCCGCAGAAGGGAAGCAGGGGCAAAACTGTGATGTTACTGCCCAGAAAATCAAAGGAAAATCAGGGTGCATTGAAGGGAGAGCAGGGAGTGAAATAAGAAAACCTGCCAGAGGGTAACCCCCAGTGCAGTTCTCAGGTCCCTGTTCATTGCAGAGAGGAGCACAGAGGGGTGCTGTGAAAATGAGAGGAGCTGGTGAAATAAGAGAACTTGGCAATCAGAAAGCTCAGTCAGAGAAAAGACAAGACAACTGTGTTTACTCATACGTAAGAGGCTGCTGCAAAGATAAAAGAGTTAGACCAATTATTTTCATTCATTGGCAAAGGCTTTTCATAGATAATAAACTTTGAGGACCAGCAAGGAAAATCATTGAAATACTTCAGTGAAACTTGTAACTTTCCAAGTTTTAGTTCTCTTGAAGCAGAGGGAAAGGATGTCAGTGGGCATGAGATACATGAGGTCAGCAACATAACAAAGAATGTAGCTGGCAACCAGGATCAGTTGTGAAATGGTGGACCAGTGGACCCACCTTTCAGATTAGAGAGTTTGCAGGAAAGAGCTGAAATATCCTGCTATGAAGGCATGCTTTCCTCACCCCAATTCCAGCCGAGCCCAAATTCAAGCCCTGCCTTTCCCAGAGAAGATACAGTTGCTGAAGTTACAGAAGGGCTCTTTTAAAATGGGGGAGGAGAAGTGAGTTTTGCATTTATTTTCATGACGGGATAATAACTAATAGTGTGGTGACGTTTACCTTAGTCCAGTTGTCTGCATACAATAGCTACACCTTGTCACTCTACATGGATTTACATGTCAACATGGTATAGAGCAGATCAGTCAAACAATATTAAGTGCAGAAAGGGAGTAGTCTGCAGAACATTTTCACCTGGATTTTACTTTCCCTAGAAATGCCAATGCGTGTAGAGGCATCACAGTGGGCTAGGATCTTGGATTTCAGTGCTGGACCCAATGGCCTACCAGGGTGCTGTTTGTGTAGGATAAAGTAACTGTGCACAAGGCAAACTGACCTGAATTGCCAAAGAAAGATGTAAAACCTGACAACTTTGGATCCACTGGGTTGATTCCAGCTGTACGAATGCAAATGCTAGACAGACAGAGAAAGTCGACAGCAAGAGCAAGTTGTAGATGGTAAATCTAAATGAAAGATCGAATCAATCCTTACCTATTTATTTTAGTAAGTACTGCTGAATGGTCTGTGACAAAAATGCTGAAATATTAACCCATGATGATGTAAAATGTGTTTCTTATCTCTAATAAGGGCATTTTCAAGCTGGATTCTGACATTCTTGTTTTATTCAGTAACAACTAATAGGCTATTTTAAATCCCTTTGTTTGCAAAGAGACAGATTAATTTGTAAAGGTCTGACCAAACATTTTGGAAAAACTGGTCTAGTTTTGCTTATACCTAACTCTAGCTCCATCCTAATTTTTGCCATCCATTCTAGTTTATTCTTGAATATTGTGTCAGCCCTGCTGGCATGTCCAACTGGACACAGAAGATAATTTTCATATGGTCTGTATTTGATCAAACACTTGATCTAGTACATGAAATTTCTTGCCCATGTGGCTTCTTGCAGTACTCTGCTGACAAATAATTCACTGAATCTGGCATGCAACAATTCTTTTGCTCTGAGCGTCATGTTTTCATCTGATCCAAGGTTATTTCCCCCCTTGCTTTCTGCCTCCGTTCTCTGGCAGCCATTGTCACACCAGCCTGCATGGAAGGCATACCTCCTGCAGACGCCCTGTGGGTACTTCTTTCTTAATGTTTGCTGTGGTCTGTGGCAGCTGTAGAACATGTACACAACACACTGAGCCTCATCAGCTGGCAGAGGGAAGAGGACAAAAATCTGCAACCTGGAGCCACTGCAGTTATCCCATGATGACTGGACTGGAAATGCGAGCAAAGCCTGCTGCCCACTTTAAGACAGTTTACTGAATCTGCAGGAATCTTTATTGCATATAGAAGAGAAATTGTCACAGTAACTGGAAATTAAATTTATTCTCCCTACATCACAGGGTAAACAGTGTGTTTTTGTATGTGTCTGTAAAACATAGTGTAGCAGAGTGCAGCAGTCTGACCTCTGGACGGATATTGCCGATGGGTTGACATCACTTAAGACTGTTCTTAATTTCCATAGGAGAGCATGAGGGGAGAATGAAGATGCATTATTTCTACGCCAAGTGTGTAGTCACAGTGAATAAAGGATGATGCCTCTGCAAGTAGTCCTGCAGTCCTTTATGAGGTAATGTGGTCTCTCACATCAGTGGGAAGCTTGCTTCCACAAAAGCTGAGCAGGGACTGCAGGATTTGGTTTCATAGGGGTTTACAAAACACAGCTTTCAGAGCCACTGAAAGAAATTAGGATGGCAGCCCTTCTGGTTTACCTATTTGTGATGCTTTTTTGCTGCCACCTTGGTTTATGGCATTGCTTCTCTGGTCTGTATTTTTGTGTCCACACTCGTCAGTTTTTCTTCACCTACTCCATTAAGGCCATGAAGTGGGTGAGTAGGGCAGGTTTGATACTCAGTGACTTTGGTCTGAGTCTCTCTTACAGGAAATGAATGGGCACATGAGCTTTTGGGAATTCACTGGGCTGCCAACCAGCTGACTTCAATTTGGTGGAAGGGCACTGTTTATAGCCTTTGCAATACAATCTCTAAGCCAGTAACACTTGGCTGTGCGTTTGTGCTACTCTGAAGGGTCAGACGATACTGGTTTTTGTCTTCTTTTGGGAAAAAACGTCATGAAAGTGCAAACAAAAGAGTCTGAGCATTTAAGAGATATATGTGCTTTTGGACTGTGGGGCTTTCAGTGGAATTTCGTGCTGTGATAATGCCTGACCCTCTAAGCAAAGACAGTGGGTTCAAGAGAATAGATAACCTCTCCTGCATATTTGTGTAGCCCTTGTAAGGACATAACGTCATGAACTCAACCAATTTTCCTTGCCTGGAACTTTCCAATTATATTCCACTTGATTAATTTTTTTAGTGAACGACTTCATTTCCACATCAGGATAATGTTCATACTGGAAATTTCCCATGGTCCCAGCAAACAACTTTCACTCATTGTTATGGGCAGACACTTGTATTGGGGAAAACTAAGAAAAATTTCTCTGACCTTGTACTAAAGCAGCTGGCAGGGATGAGCGAAACATAGGTGTGCCTTTCTGTGTGTGAAAAGAAGGGATGTGAGGATAAAACCAGAAGAAGTCTTAAGAGCAGTCTTAAATGCATGAAGTGCATTTTGAGAGTTGGGAATATAGGCAGTTATCTGCAGCACTTCAAGAGAGGTTCAGGAGAGAGCTCTGTTTTCAAGCACAAAGCTCCATGGGGAGTATGGTGTCTCTGGGGAGCGTTTTGGCTAAATTTGCCTGAAGAGTGCATTGGTCCTGGTGGGTGGAAGGAAACAGGCATAGGCAGAGCAGTGGCCCAGTCCAGCCCCTGTTTTGCGTTCTCTATTTTCTGCAAGACCTACAAAACAGGAAACAACTTTTGTTACGTTTCGAGAGGACTATGAGTGAACTTCCCAGGTAATGCAGACCACATAAACGCCTGGCTTTCCAGTATTTTTCAGTATTTTCTGTTCTTTGATAGCATTTCTACAGACTTACAGCTGCATTTATGCTGTCTTTCCTTGTCCCCGTCACCCAGCAAAGTCTAATTCCCTGTAATGTAGTGGTAGGGAGGGGTTATGCTTTCCCCATTTATTTTGCTGGAAGAAGGGGATAAGGAACATTGTTTTGGCACCATCAGTGATCCCTTTGTCCGTGGACTGCGGTGATTTCTGACCTTGGCTGGTCACCAGGTGCCCAGCAAGCCACTTTATCACTCCTGTCTTCAGCAAGATGTGGGGGAAGCAAGTAGAACAGAAAATCTTATGGGTCAAGATAAACACAATTTAAAGAAGCAAAAGCAAAGTCTGCATGTGGAAGCAAGGGAAAATAGAAGATGGATTTTCTCTGTCCCATCAACGGATGGTGTCCAGCCACTTTGTAGAAGGTAAGGCTTCAGTACACTGAGCGGTGACTCCAGAAGACAAACGTAATAATGAATGCCCCTGGCATCCTTTCTCTGAACTTTTGTTACTTGAGCAGATGCTGTATGATATGGAATATCCCTTTGGTCAGTTTGGGTCACCCAAGCCCACTGGCCTTTGGGGTTGGTGCTGTACTGCTGCTCAGCAGCAGACAAAGCAGTGATGTGTTACCAACACCTTTGTAACTACCAGTACAAAGCACAGTTCTGTGAGGGGAAAATTAACTCCATCTCAGCCAGATCCAATATACTGTAATATCACACTCCTTGGTTTCACTGTTTCTGAATGCTGCCATCATTACAGAACACCACCCACCAGAAACTTGTCTTTCTATGTTAGAGCATCCTGAGTACTTGGGCCTGTACATACCATCCATTTCACCAGTGTGACAGCTAGAAAGGTTATTTATCCAAAGACCCATGGGAAATAAGTGACAGGAGGAGAATAAATCTGTGCTGGTCTTTGAATTACTAAGTCACTGTAAAATCAATTAGATTTCTCTTAGGTGAGGCCCTTGTGCTGTTTGTTTTAGCATGTGTCGTATCAGTCACTTTCACTATCTGGAATTAGTGGTTTTTGAGCCTGTAGACCTCATTTTTTTTAAGCCATATGGAAAAATTCTGCCACATCTAGATTTGCAGTGAAGTTACGGGATGTAGAGATGAAGATTGTATTTTGATGCTGATGACAGTGCTTGGGAATAACTGCTCTTAATCTGGACATCCTGACTGAAATACTGCTTTGTGCAAAGGCATACAGACTGGAGATGAGAAGCCAGGACTGCATTCTGTTGTCACTGTACATATGGGATGCTTATGTCCACAATGTCTTAATGCCTGTGGAATGTGTTGGTATGAAAATCCTCAGTGTGCTACAGGCACTCTGGAGCAGAGTGTATGAAAGAAGATGTGCTGCTGTGTGGTGACATCCTTCTGGCATCTGAATGAGTACTACTTTGCTAATTAAAGCAATTACAATGGAAAGTACCAGTTTGTCTCTACTGGTATGAGAAGTTTAGGCTGCAGAATGCTCTGGGGAAGGACCAGGGCATTGTGAAATAGACTTGTTAACAGGTTTCTCAGGTGGTACATGGAATTCAGGAGAGATGCCAATCTTTGGCAATTCTGTTTTTCATTAAGTTGTGTCTGCTGAGACTCCAACCCCAGATCTGCAAAGCCAGGCTACTGGTGTCAGAATCTGGAATGATAGTGTGCTGATGTGCGCTGTCCAGGAGGGGTGAGCAGGAAGAGGTCAGGTGCAGAGTGGTGAGGAGTAGTGCTGCTGATGGAGGCTGTGGTGTCCTATAAGTAGAAGAGATCACCTCCTTCCATTTTGGAAGTTTTCTAAATAGAACTGGTTGTTGTGCTAGACTCTTGGTGCCAGTAGTCAGGGGAATTGTTACAGATGTATACTGACTGGATAATAAACTAATGCTTCAAAAAGCCTTGTTAGTTAAAGCAAGTCTGACCAGAGTTCAGCACAGCTTGTGACACAGGTTTCCTAGAGGGATGTTTTCCTTTGCTTATTGGAGATGATATTTGCCAATATGGTAATCAAGCTGATCTTGGTTGGTTTAATGAAGAATTTAAAGCAGTCAAGTCTCAGTCAGTTTCTAGCAGTACAGTTGTTGTTCTTTGAACTTGCTGAAGACTCATCAGGTCCTACTTCTGAGGAAAGTAGGAGGCTGCCTTGTGATGTTCTGCTTCACCAGACTAAGGACACTGATGGGTCAGTTTATGTCTTCTTAGTATTGTTGTAGCTGTGATGGTCTGAGGGCAGTAGGCAAGATTGTGAGTGTGAATATTAAGTTTTATTAAATTAGCCAGTAAAATGGACAAAGCAAAGTACTAGGCTGGGTACCATGTAAGCTTTCAGACACAGGATTTTTTTTTTCTTTTTTTTTATTTCTGTGCCTGTTTCATCAGGGCTTGGAGTTTGGCTTTTTTTCTTTTTTTTGCTATTTTTTCTTCCAAGCTTATATTTTCTAGACATTTTAGTCCTAAACAATAGTGTAAGTTCATGTCAGACAAGTGCTACGCTGTGTGAATGTAAGTACACAAGATATTAGTGACAGAAATGTCACTACGTGTCACGGAGAGCCGTTCTTATCAGTGGCTGAACCATTTGTCAAACTGTACTTTAAAATGTACTTACATGATTGCTCTGCTTTCTTGAGCAGACCTCTGCAATTTTATGTAGATGAGTTTTCTGTTTTATAGTGGGAGGCACATGACATGAAATCTGATGGTTTTTATTTAGGTATTTGTATGCAACTCTGGCATTTAATTTTGAAAAAAAAAAAGTCAACTTATTTTTATACAGAAAAATGCATGTTGTTCATTTAAGTGACTGCAGCAGTTCTGCCAGCTCAGGCATTAAGAATCCTTTAGTAATAGTGAATGTTTTCTAGAGGACAACAGAAAGTGACAGCATTTACTTCAACTGCCACAGCTGTAGTTGTGAAATTTGCCATGTTTTTAACCTGAGTTACTACTAACCCAACTACTATCTCACCTAGTGACTAGATCTGGGCCTTTCTTTGCTTTAATAGAACTTGTAGAAAGAAGCAAAACCATATATGTAAGTTAGTAGGGCAGTTGTAAATTTTATAGCATAGGTGATAATGTTTCCCAATGTTCTATGGATCTGTAAGAAACTAGGTAGTAAAGGAGAAAAATAAATGGCAGATTTGGGGATTTTAGTTTAGAATCAAGTCACCAGTAGAGTCAGACAGGGTCTGTGTTGGACATATTTATAACTGTTAGGACAAAGGAAGCGATGGTGAGAAGAAAAGTTTGCTGATATTGCTAACCTTATTCACAGTTTTAAAGGTTGGGACTGGATCAAAGAAGGATCTCATGAGACTGAATGGAGCATAAACAGGCAGCTGAAATTCTGTGTAGGCAGACGTAAAGAAAAACACATGGGAAGAACAATCCTAGCTTTATAGATAAAGGACTCTGGACTGACTGTTTTTAACGAGGTGTGAGATCCTGGTGTTATAGAGGAGCTATGTAAATGTCAGCTCAATGCACAGCAGTAATAAGCAAACAAGGGCACAGAACATAGCACTAGGTAATACTAGGGAGTAGAAGACTGAATGAAATACACCATTATTTCACTGCATAATTCCTTGCAGCTTGTCCCTACCATGCACAGTCCTAATTAGTAACAGAATAGAATATTTCAGTGGAAGGACATACAGTGCTTAACTAGTCCCCCTGCCTGACCAAACCAAGCTGACTGGAAGTTAAAACATGTTATTAAAGGCATTTTCCAAATACCTCTTAAACACTGACAGGCATGAAACGCAGACCTTCTCTCCAGGAAACCTGTTAGAGTGCTTGACCCCTGTCTTGGTAAAGAAGTGTTTCTTAAGGTCATGTCTGAAACTCCCATGACACAAAATTGAACGATTTCCACATTGCCTATCACTAGATACCAAGGAGCAAACTGCACTTCCCTCTTCTTTTCCATCCTCAGGAAGCAGAGTAGAGAGCAATGAGATCACCCCTCAGCCACCTGCTCTCCAAATTAGGCAAGCCCACTCCTTAGTTGCTCCTCACAGGATATGCCTTCCAGCCTTATCATGACTTCTGTAGCCCTCCTCTGGATGCATTAAAAAACTTTTGCATCCGTCTTAAACTGAGTTTAAGACGGATGCAAAAGTTTTTGAATGCATCCCTAGGAGGGCAACAGAAATGGTGATAGGTCTGGAAAGCACTGCTCATCTCCACGCATTTTTAAGCATCTCTTCCAATGTTTATTTGTTAACATGTGGGTTCCTGTTTGTTATTCCCTCCATTCCTGCAAGGAGCAGTGCTTCCTCTGCTGTTTCTTGGTGGTGGGGCTGTGAAGCATCCTTTGATTTCCCATCCCAGAGCACACCCTGGGGTGGAGGAGTGTGCCCTTGCTTTGAACCATGGGTACCCTGGGAAGATCCATTCTCTTGATGTGTTTGTGGATGTGCTGAATAGCGTGAAGCATGTGGCACAGGTAACAGTGAAATATCTGTGTATCTGTGCTGAAAAACTGAGTTAAAAATCTTAAGAGTGGAAAGACAAAACCAAACAAAAAAACTCTCAGAGGAGAACAGCAAAAGAAGAGTGTGTCTGTGAAACAGGATTCAGCAAGGATTTTCAATGGATGAACAGCAAGAACTATCTGCCAAGTGGCACTCAAAGATTTTGCTCAGAGGGTCACTATATCACCAGAGATCAGGGTAAGGCTTTTGCACTGGAAAAGGTCTAAAACTGCTTCCAGAGAAAGCTAAGCACTTTTCCTGCTGACTCCTCACACAATACTGCAAGAATAGCTAATGCTGCTTGAGCCTACTGCAAATTTTCCATTTTCTATCCATTAATAAATTTTCCCCTGTACTGCAAGAATAATTTTCATGCACTGTGTCATCTTTCTCATATTGACAGTTCTGCTATACCACTATTGAATTAGCCCTAACCGCATTATTTTCTCCCAGATTCATCTTCCTTATAAAGGTTCTGAAAAAACTTTGGAAATTATTTGAACAACATTTCCCATAAATACAAAAATCAAAAAGGTTTCCAGCACCTAAAATTTCTCAACAGAAGTTATAACTTCTTTTTTCATGCTGAGTATACTTGTTTTACAATGATGATAAATCTGTTGATAAATTATTCCATTTGAGAATATAGGAAATAAGGGCAAAAATCAGAAGTCTATCAAGAGTTTCTAAGAAAAGGGGAAATAAAAAAAAAATACATTGTAAATTTCCTACTAATTTTCATGTCTGATATATTCTCAGAACATTCTCATTCTCATAAGCATGAACATGTTTTAAGAACAATATGTGAGGAAATTTTGAATCTGAGCTTTGCAAAGAGGAAAAAGAAAGCTATCAGGTATTTCAAAGGGATTTTTAAAATGTTGTTATACATACTGAAATAGGTGTATCTGAAACTCCCCCCTAAAAGTCTGAAATAAAATCACAAAGACAAAACCCAATAAGCTTCAAATTATTTCTTACATAAATGGAAGTCATACCATGAAACAAATCATTATCGTTTATCTTTGAATCATGAAGTGGAAATAAAAGACAAATGAAAGACTTGAGCCCTCTCTATCTCAGGACACATCACTGTAACTTCACTGAAGTGACAGCTGTAAACGCAGGTTGAGTTAGACCCCAAATACAAGACTTTAGCAGTATAATTTCTATTGATATAGACTGTAGCATTTTATTAATAACAATTGTATCTGGTGTAATTATTCTGTAATTCTGTATTTTTATTTATTCTTTATTGCTCTTCTACAGTTCCAAAATACATTAGAGCAAATCTGGTGAAAGTGGATGTGATTGATGAATTTAGTGTCTTTCACCTTCATCACTGCTTCTACCTCTGTATTATCTGACACCTAAATAAAAGATTGTTTTATTCATAGGTTTGATTATTGAAAATCACAATATCAAAAAAAATTGTGCTTAGGGTGGGGAATGCTCTCCAAAGTATTCAGAAAAAGTTTTTATTATTCATGCTTGGTTATCATTATTATTCAAAGCATTATTATTTTATCATTCACATATTAGAGTTACTGAATAGTTAAAACATTTCATGGATTATTTATGAGTCAAAGAGGAGGACCTCCCTGTTTATTAAGAAGGTCACACAAGCAGACAGAATCCTATAAATCTTAAATGACAATTCAGGATGAAGAAAAACTTGTATTTGTTATGTCATTTTAATGAACAAGGCCTACATTCAGATTATTGTTGGATGAAGATATTATTTGCAGATACTGTGATTTTAAATAAAGGTTCTATGACAGTGACACTGCTGAAATTCACAGCTTCTAAATTATCCTGTGCTCATTCAAGCAGACAAATGTTATAGGTTTCAGCGCTCCCTCCTTAGTCAAACTTTGTTAACATTGCTGTTCATGGGAGACCCAAGTTAGGTGAGAGTGCTGTCAGAGATGGACATCTGGGAATAAATTCTGAGACCTAGTACCCTGTACTACATTAATACTTGAGATGATTCAAGGGTTGTTAGGTGTTGGGAGGAAAGGGTTGACAGGCACCACACTCTGTGCAGCTAGAAATGGTATCAGACCTGTGCCTCCACAGATCCATAGAAAGGCTCAGCAGGTTCTGAGTCCTGTACACACCAGGCAGTGTCCTCATGCATGTAGCCCAGGGAAAACAGTGTAAACATCATCTCTTAAGTTATTTATTCTCTCATAGAGCAGGGTGGTGTCATGGTTTGACCCTGGCCAAATGCCAGGCACCCACAACATCGGTTCACTTGCTTTCCCCTGCCACGGTTGGGCAGAGGAGAGAAAACTAGTATACCCAGGGCTCATGAGTTGAGATAAGGAACTGGGAGAAGATGTACTCAGAGCAAAACAAGCTGAACTTAAAGTTACAAAGTGATTTTATTGCTAAAAGGGCCAGAGGAGTAAATGAGAACGGAAATAAAACATTCAAAGACACCATTTCTCCACTCACCCCCCTCCCTCTTCCCAGCAGCAGCACAGGAGGACAAGGCATGGGGAGTAGGTGGAGGTAGGTCAGTTCATCATCCAGGTCTTCTTCCACTGCTCAGGGAAAGGAGTCTTTTCCGCTACGTAGCCGTGGGTCCCAGGCTCACAAGCAGCAGCTCGCCCGAACCTGCTGCAACATGAGCTCCCCCCAGGGGCAGACAGTCCTCCCAAAACTGCTGCAGCCTGGGGCAACTCGTCTACGGGGTACAGACCTCTGAGGCCAGGCCATTCCATCTCAGGAGCAAGGCTTTTTCTCTTTATTGGGACTCCTGCTAGACCACAGCCTCTTTCAGGCACTCACCCACTCCAGTGTGGGGCACTCAGTTCAGTCTCGGGTGCAAGGCCTCTCTCTCCACTGGGACTCCTGCTGGACCACAGCCTCCTCCACACATCCACCTGCCCCAGCGTGGGGCACCTCTCCACAGGCTTCGAGTGGATCTCTGCATCCCCTCTGGGCTCCCATGGACTGCAGGGGCACCCACCCTTCACCACAGCCTGCAGAGGATTCTCAGCTCTGGTGCCTGGAGCTTACCCTCCCCCTCCGTCTCCACTGACCTTGGTCTCTCCATGTTGTTTTCCCTCACATATTATCACCTTCTCCTCCTTCTCTGGCTAAAAAGACGTGCATGCACTCATTGTTTTGATTGCTTCTTAAATATGTTTTCACAGAGGTGTAACCAACATCTCTAACTGGCCCAGCTTTGGCCAACAGCATGTCCATCATCTTCAGAGCCATCAGGGATTGGCTCTGCTGGACATGCTGAAAGCTTTGAGAAACTTCTCACAGAAGCCATTTTTACGGGCCCTCCCTCTAGTAAAAAATCGGCCGAGCAAAACCAACACAGGTGGGAAGAGGGGCATTAGTGTGGCATCATCTAAGAAAACACTGGGTGGGGCTGGTCACCTGGAAGGGGGTCTTTACAAGGGCAGCAGAAAATCTCCAGAACCAATTGGCAGTTTGAGACTCCATGGTAAAAGCACTGTCAAGTGGCATATACACTCAAATGCTGATTATGTAATTTTGGAGCCCATGCACAGAATTCTGCACAAAGGCAATGCTGCAAAGTAAGCAGGGGCACCCTGGTGCTTCATTTAGCCAGGGCTGCCTTAGTATGCAGAACTACTCCACTCCCTACCTTGCTGGAACCACAGCAAGACTCCACTAGGACTGTGAAGTGATACGTCCTGAAGGTAAAAATCTTTCCACTATTAGTTTTTTCAATGAAGCTTATTCCTTCATCTGGGAGAAGTTTCCCAGGAGTACATAAGGGCAGGTGCAGACAGATGAGACCTAGTCTGGGTGGTTGGACTGATACGGTTCTCTAGGGTTTGTATGTGTCTGGTTTGTACACAGGAGCCATGATCTCTAGGACATACTTTATTTTGCCATTTGGAATGCCTTGGAAACTGCATGTGGGTTGTAACTACTCCTTAAATTTTTATCAAGAAATGTATTTGTGGTGCTTTAGTCTACTGTGAGTTCCCCTAACAGTCTGAAAGAACACTTATACTTCCAAAATTAAGTCCTAACTGGTGTGAGAGATTTGTTTTGCTTTGTTTTGTATCCTCTGTTAGAGAGAATAGTGTACAAGCTCTAAACTGAATTTAAAATAAATTTGGAGCAGCGGACTGTTCTACCCAAAGACTGCCTAAATCCAGCAAGTTTAATTGTATCAGATTGCTCTGGGCCATGCCCAATTATGTCTTGACCTCCTCTAAGGATGAAAATCTGACAACATTCCTGGGTGATCTGTGTGAATATTTAACTGTTTTCGTGGCAAAAAGTATTTCCTGCTACCTAATCAGAATTTCCCATGTTCTTACTTGTGTCCATTGCTTCTTGTCCTTTTGCTGTACAAGGTTGGCAAGGGTCTGGTTTTATCCCCTGTGCAATGTTTGATCAGGCAGTTGTGAACAGAAATATGTCTCCTTTCATTTCTCTATTCCAAGATTAACTGTTCCTGCTTCTAGAACCGTTTTTTGTACTTCATGTACTCCAGATCCTGATCATCTTGGTGGCCTCCAGTGAACTCACTCTGGCCTGTCAGTGTCCTTTTTGTATTGAGGACAACACTCCAAATGCAGTGTTTCAAGTGCCAAAGAACTCTACTGGACCTGACAGTTACACAAGTACCAAAACAGGTCTGGATGCAGCTGGCCCTCTTTGCTGCAAGGACACATTGCTGGTTCATGTTTGACTTGCTGTTCACAAGGTCACTAAGATCTTTCTCTGCAGAATTGCTTCTTTGACAGTCAGTTCTAGCCTGTGTTGTTCCATGGGGTTATTCTATCCAAGAAGCAAGACTGAGTTTTCTCCTGTTGGGCTTCACAAGGTTCCTGTAGATCATTTTTCCAGGTTCCTCTGAAGAGTAACCTTTCTTTCCAGTTGTCCACTCGCTCAGTTTGGTGTCATTTACAAATCTGATGAAAGAAGGCACCTTCTCAGCAACCTGGTCATGGATAAACAGTCTGAGCCAGTTTTGATCCCTGAGGGATGTTGCTGGCTGCCAGTCACTAGCACTTCCTATCCACTTCATGATCCACTTACCCAATCCGTGACTTACCCATTTGGTGGTAAGGACTCTACGGAAGACTGTGTCAAAGGCAGTATAAAGTCAAAGCACACAATATCATCTGCCTTGTGCATAATACTGGTGTCCTCTCTATGGAAAAAGATGAGGTTAATCAACCTTGAGTAAAGTTCCTCCAAAGGTTTAGTGTCATGGAGAAGGTGGTAGGTTTGTTTAAAGAGCTGTAGTTGAAGAAATTACAGTTTGAGATCATAGTGGCTTGACAGAACCATGTGAAGTGATTCCTCAGAGAACATAGATGCTTTGGGGAACAGGGCTCATGGTGCCTCACAAGATATCCTGGAAGATCATGAGAAGTATGTGGGACAGAAAATATGATGATTGAAACCAAATAATTTGGTTGGTTAGGTAAATAGTAACTCGTTGAGTGGGGTCTCCATAATTGCATTGTCCACGGCAAAGTGGAGCATTTGCTGGAGTGATAAGCAGATAAAATACAAGATCTCACTACATTAAGAAATCTTATTAGCAAAAAAGGAGCAGTTTACAGGAGATGTTTAAGAAAAAATTAAATATATTACTTAAAGTTGATGAACACCATGTGGACAGGAAGACGAAGTTTACATGAAAGAGTTCACTGGAGAAAAGAGATCTGTAAACAGATCTGTATTTGGAATTCATGTGAGCTACTCAAGTCTAGTACTTGGAAGAATAGTCTATGAAAAACACTAAAGAAGAGAACAGTTCTTCTCAGGGATACTCTGGGCAGCAGTCAGGTTTTACCTGCACACCAGAGCTCACCTCTCCCTTTGATCTTTTATAGAGGGTTCTGACTAACATTTCTCTGCCTTTGCAGTCCTTGCATTTCCTAACTAAAGCATGGACTGCAAAATATCGCAGTGTAGGGATATTTTACAATCCTACCTTCTCAGTGCTCACAAAAAGGATTAAAGATCATATTGCTGCTGGTGTCAGTGTGGAGGAAAAGATGATATAAAATTCCTTTTTCAGAGAAAAAAGGAATAAATAGGATTCTGCTGTTCTAGTAAGTACTTGTTCAAATCTTGCAGAGAAATTTGTAAAGCATGGAAGTACCTTTCTGAAAACAAATGAAGTTCAGATACCAGTTAGATGTCTTAATTAATACCATTAATACAGAACTCTGTAATCAAAGTTTTCAAATTTTGAAAACCTCTGTTTTGCGCACCTTACTAACCAAAAGACTGTGTTACACAGGACATCTATCTGAAATGGATTCTGTCTACAAGACAGACACCTGAAATGAACCTCAGGAGAAGGTCATTACCGTTAACTGGATGGTCAAAGAGGGAAATTTTAAAGGTCTTAATAAAATATACAAAGTTATTAAACATGACCAAGCCAAATTATTCCATTTGAGAAGAGTGCACATATTTTAGGAAAAGACTGGAAAATGAAGATGCTCCAGGTGTGATCCTAATGGGCAGTGTTGCATTTTTTTGGGATAGCATGATGCTCTGATGAGTTGTGCTGAGTTTGCTAAACAGAAGTTTTGAAATACACTTTTTGGTTTCTTAATATCCTTAGTCGATCAGTCCAAAAGTGCCACTAGTCAATGCGCATGAATAAGAGCTCATTCTCCTCTCCTTTTTTTCTTGTGATGCCATTTAAATCTGTGCAAAGCAGGTAAAAAAGATTTCGAGATTTACCTCTCCTATTTGTTTTGAGCTTGTCATAAGTAATCACCTGCATAGTATGGAAAAGAATTTGCTCTTTCATGATGGAATTCCAATCAGACTTTTGTATAATTGTTTGGTGCTGTTTTTGATATATTATTTAGACCGAGACAGGGCAGGTATTTCAATGTCACCTTAATAGCAATGAATATTTGTACATAATGTTTTACATGAGTGATTTATGCATTGTTCTTCTGTCATGTCTGTGCAATATCATTTTGTGTTCTCCTAGAGAAGACAAATGTTCTAGCTCTTGTTTTTATCTATAGACTAAAATAAAGAGTTGGAATTATTCAGAAATAAATAAATTATTAATGCCTGATGTATTGTCCCACTTTTATTTGTCTTGAGGATATGTTTACATTTTTCATGCCTCTAGATGAATTGATGGATTTTTCTCAGTTTTTTTTTTTTTCTGTTTTCTATGAGAAAAAATTATACTGTTGAGAACCAGAAACTATTATGAAATATAGTTGCTGTAGTCAAGAAGAGTTTGTTTCTCTGGGATGAAATGAAATGTCTTCTTTATACCATGTGGAAGAGGGAGTGAACATGAGCAAAATATAAGCAATTTGTACTTTTGAGTACTCTATGGAGGCTGAATCAAATGGCTCTGGAGCGGCATTCTAACAGGTAATCTCTTGTTTTTCTTCAGTGAGTTTTTGTTTTAATATGTTTCCGATCAAAAAAGAACACAGAACTCTCCTCTGAAGAAATATTTTCTTGAAGATCTACATATTTTACCAGATTTGAAAGCTCATGTTCTTATGCAGATTGATATTGTCATAAAAGCACACTTCTTCCCTACCAAATGTTGCTACTATAAATGAAATCTACTAATGGACATTTACAATTTATATTTATCAAAAATGGGTTTGATATAAAATATAGTTCAGAACAGAAGGGATAAGAAATTTCTGAGTGATTTTTTTCAGAGTTCATTTCTGTAGTACACTTTAGCGTATCCCACGTGCATCGTTCAGTGGTCTACAAGTTCATCCCACATCCACAGTGTTTGGTGGAAATGTTCCCATTCATTCAGGGGGATTTGGCCCACAAAAACAGAAGTTATGGATGTTCCTGATTGGCATCTGCACATTTTATGCGTAGAACTACAATTTCTGCTATGGTTCTTAAGGATCTTAAAAAGATCTGAAAAATATATATTTTTTATAACTAATATTGGATAAAGGACAATGATTTTTCTATTTGTCAAGGGTGAAGTAACCTGACTAACAATTGGTTTCTGAGAGCTGAAGCAAAAATGGAGACAGTCTGAATGCAGTGGCTTTTTATGAAAAATCCAGCTACTTTAGGCACAGTAGCAGGACGACAAGGCAGAAAGGTTAGTTTTAATCTTTACTTCCAGAAAGCACTGGAATTTTGAACCTGAACAAAAGTAATGAAAAAGAAAAAAATTTGCTGTGTGTGCTGATTGGTAAACAGTGTGAAATTTCATTTCAAAAAACCTTTCTGAACTGTGCCCATAAAATATCCACTTATTATTCGCAGAAAGTTACTTTCAGAAAGTTATGCTACCAGAAACATATTGCAGGATAATCATGTGCTTTTGGAAACACCCGTAGCTCTGCCTATTAGCAGAGCTAAGAAGAGGTCCTTAGAGGTTTGGGTTAACACAATACTCCATGACTCCTTCAAATATTCTTCTGTTTGTCTTCTGTTTTTCTCAGAAAATTCTAGCATGAATTGAATCTCCAATCTGTGCAAGTTGAACAGGGATATTTTAAATAAAATACTTAACATTCAGTGCATCAGCATGAATGTTCACAACTCAGAATCTTGATGGTGTCTCTGTGAAATTTGTCTTGTCATTTCAGTATCCATCTATCTTTCTGAAATTACTGCATTTGGACCCTACATTTAACACCATTCTGTTATATATTAGAAATTTTGGGTTAATTCAGTCCCCTATGTCAGTTACTTGGCCATCTTACCAAGACTAGCAATTTTTCAAAGTGCTAATTCTTAGGTGCTGCTTTTGGACACACTAGCTCTTATTTTGCGCTTTTATACACAAATTGACATTTGGTTCAAGGTTTTGAAAACTACTTTTTCGTGGCTTAACAGGATTTATCACTGATTTCTTTGTGTTTCTGATCCTCAAGCTATAAACTTGCATTTTAGGGAACTGCTTCATGTTGTGCATCCAGACTTCAAAGGCTGCAGAAGTTCTTCCTTTTTAAAAATTCTTTTCCACCTGCATTTTTTTTTTTTTTTAAGTAAATGATAATGGAATTTTCTTCTTTTTAAGGGCTGTTTCTGTGACTTAAATTACCATTATCTTTTAAGTACAGGATTCATTGGGATGGACTACTTTGGAAGAAGTTTATCCTAAATAGAATTTTCTCAGCTTGCATTAGGAGCTAGTGATGTAACACAAAAATTGGCACCTGAAAGACTCCTCATCTTTCTTTTTCTTTCTATCAGTTTTTATATGCCTTTCCATTAAAATACGGACTGAACACTGTTATATTTCCATTTTGAAGCAAATTTTTCCTTTACTTCATCATCACAGTTTGTTTGGGAACAAGAGATGCTTTCTGATGAACAATCTCTTCATTTCTCTATTGCTTGATTTCGCAACAGTCAGCCTGAAAAGATGACAGACTATTGCAAGGTCACAGAATCATAGTAATTTAGTTTGAAAAAGACCTTTAAGAGCATCAAGTCCATCTGTGACTTGAACACTGCCAAGTCCACCACTAAACCATGTCCTTAAGCATCTAGACATCTTTTAAATACCTCCAGGGATGGTGACTCAACCACTTCCCTGGGCAGTCTGTTCCAATGCTTGACACCCCTTTCCATGAAGAAGTTTGATTAGTCACTTCTTATTCCTTTGATTAGTCACTGCTTACTTTTCTTTTTGTAATGCCAGGGTGTCTAAAATATCATAACTAAACTTTAGGCTGTTGTGTCCACTGTGTGCCATTTGACTGCAGTAAAAGCACAGCCATACAAAAGAGAAGCTGTTTTAAACCCAGAGAAGCGGCGTCAGCTGAGTCTGACCTTTGGAGAAATGGGATTGTCCTACCACAGGGAAGGATGTAGCCTTAGAGGACAGTTTGGCCAAGCTCTCCTCATGAATGCATATTCTTTCTGGATGTGTAGGTGTGGTGGGAGTTTCAGTCAGATCATCTGAAAGTTCTAACGAACCAAGATAATTGGCTCATGCCAGTTTGCATGCCTGTGGAGTGGCAAGGGACTTTTCACAACTCAAGACAGGTCAGCACAGGAATGTCAGAAGGTAATAAAATTTCATTAGGTTCAGAATGCATAAAATTTCCATTAAAATGACCTGAAAGACTCAAAAACTCATCGTTCATTTTCTTAGCCTTTCCATAATGCTGAACTTTTTAAGGAGAAACCTTTTTGTGCGTGGGTGCTTTAAACTGTTCTTTCTCCATGATGCCTGTAGGTTAGAAGAAACCACCTCCCTGAGGGAGACAGTGTCACTAAACCTACTTTCTGTCTGGATTTATTGCCATCTGTGTATCCTTAAATCTGTAGCCAAAGAGCTTCAGAGCCAGCCCCCCAAAAGTGATGAGTTTGGTTTGCAAAAGCTGCATCCAGCTCCCTTTCCACTTCTCACTGCATAGAACGTACCTCTTGGGCATTTCCTTACTCTTAAAGGACACCTCAGCCAGTGCAACCTGCAGTGCCACATCACCTTAGCCAACCTGTGTGAATGTCAGGGTCTAGATGATTGCCCCAGCAGCATGCCACCTCCACAGGTAGTCACCACCAGCCAAAAGGAAGCACTGTTGTTTGGGCCAGCATGGTCCACAAGGAAAGAATGATCTCCATGGTTTTTCCATAGTCTGCTGTCTGCTCCAGCACTCACTCTTCTGGTGAAACTTGGAGTCTAATAAGGAAGGTGGCAAGTTTTCATCTCTTCCTCGGGAGCATGGGGAAAGAAATCATATAAATACACTGTGGAAGGGAGCACCATCAGCCAGGGTGGATAGAAGAACAGAAGGAATGTGTTGAAATTTTAGAGGGAAAATTTGTAGCCTGGGGAAGTAGGTGAAGATGTTTGCAGTCACTGCATAAGCACAACTGTGGCAGGTACTTGCACAAGCAACACAAAGCCATTGGCTTGTACTTGCCTGTGGGTAGAAAATTGAAAACAAAACCACCAAACAAACAGTCAAATCAAGGAAGTAAAAAAACCTTTCCCTGAAGTCTGTTGCAACTGGCTCCTAGGATTCAAGTGTTGTAAGGCAGAAGGACTTGAGAGTACTGCAGGATAGAAAGGTGGACATGACCCAGCCATGTGCACTCCAAGCCCAGAAAGCCAAATGTGTCCTGGGCTGCATCCAAAGCAATGTGGGCAGCAGGGGAGGGAGGAGATTCTTCCCCTCTGCTCTGCTCTGGTGAGACCCCACCTGGAACACTGCATCCAGCTCTGGGGATCCAGCACAGGAAGGACATGGAACTGTTGGAGTGAGTCCAGAGGAGGGACACTTAATGACCAGAGGGATGGATCATCCCCTATGAGGAAAGGCTGGGAGAGCTGGTGCGCTTCAGGCTGGAGAAGAGAAGGCTCCAGCATGACCTTATCGTGGCATTCAGTACTTAAGTGGGTTTGTAAGAACAAGGACAACAAACTTTTTATTTGTGGCTCTACTGATAGGACATGGGTTAATGGTTCTAAACGAAACAAGGGTAGATTCAGACTAGAAATAAAGAAGGAGGTTTTTTATGCTGGGGTGGGGGTGGGGGGGGGTTGTAAAACATTGGCACAAATTGCTCAGAGAGGTTGTAGATGCCCCATCCCTGGAAACATTCAATATCAAACTGGACAGGGCTCTGGGCAACATGATCTGTTGGAAGGTTTCCTTGGTTTTTGCAGGGAGCTTGGACTGGATGATCTTTAAGTGTCCCTTCCAACCTGAACCATTCTATGGTCAGTGGCACGAAGTCCAGCTAAAAGCCCATCACCGCAGCAACACCCCAGTATGGATATTGGGCCTAATGCTTTTCTGACTCTCCATGAATGCCTTGGTTGAGGGACAGAGGGCATCATCAGCAATCTGCAAACTATCCAGAATGCAGAGGAGTGGCTGATACACCAGAGAGCTGTGCTGCCTTTCAGAGTGAGTCCATCAGTATGCTACCCTGAGAAACCTACTCTCATGGACTCTGCCTAAAAGAGGAGTTTTGGATTAGATGATCTGCAGATGGACATCCCAGCTGCAGCCACACAGTTGCTCTGATTTTCAGAGCTTGGTTGTGTTTTTTTTTTTTTTCTTTTCTTTTGTTTTTGGAGTTTTTAAGTTTTTTTCAGGTATTTGCTTTTTAGTAATGCTGAACTTCTTTGGAACTGTCTCCTATGTTTGTATGTCTGTGCTTTGAGAGGTTCATTGGCAGAGTCAAGTTCACAGCCACTGGTATGTGAAAGCTCAGGACAAGCTTGGAGCAGGTGTTAGGAGAAAGTTACATTGTCCTGGCCATTTTTTTCTGTAGAATAGAATATCAGGCTGTTGTCCTCATGTTGATATGAATAACTTCTACTGCATTTATTTCATACAGTATTATTCTTGGGAACTTCCACACATTCTGCCTTACATACACTCTCTTTCTGCTGCAAAATTTTCATCTTTGGGATCCCAGCATCTAATTTTCATTAGGGCTACTTCAGGCTTAGAAGACCAGAGGATAAGATGTATCCACAAGTCCTTGAAGAAATGTACACATGGTGTATAGTATTCACTGCAATGAACAATGTGTTTCCACTGCAGAAAGTACTTTTTTTACCTGCCCTCCCCTGGAGACTTCATTCGTCCTATAAGTCATAAAACAGTGGTCCAGGATATCCACATGAAATGACCTCTCTCCTTCACAGGTATGCCTCTAACTTCCTGAATCCCTGCTACTTTATGTCAGGATGATTGTAGGGTTAATTTTGTATGGTCCTCTTCAGTTGGACTGTCAGACCATGCATATGATGCATTTGTGAAGTCATCTAATACGATTTTTTTTAAAGGGAAAAATAAGAAAAAGTATTAAAGTGAATGACAAGTGGTTAATGGGGTTCACACAGCTGGGTGATCAGTTGGCTTCTTAAAAAAATCTAAATCATACTGAGTATCATCTCCGTCTCACTCCTTACTTCAGAGTGGGGAAGCCCACTCTGAAGGGTGATTTTGGAAGGCCCACATATGAAAAAAGTGATCTTTCCATTCTACCTTATTTGTTGTCACAGAATCTGCATTACAAAATGACATCGAGAGAGGTGGGTACATTGTGGTGTCTGGTGGGGCATAGACTGTATTCTCCTGTCTGGATTCTTCAGTCCCTAACAAAGATCAACCTTTTATTTTATTTTCCTCTTTAGTGAAGTACTGCTGGATCTGCATCTTCTCTCTGCCTGATATTTCTGAAACTTCTCAAGATTTACAAATTTTGCCACATTTAGTCTGCTGTCAAATGTTGTTGAAGTTGGTTCAGTGCAGAATTATTTTCGGGTGCAGAAGGAGGACATCAGCAGACAAGGATAATGTGGCCATGTATGCTGGATTGTAAGATGTCATTAGAAATGCAGTTGGGTTTAAAAACACAAAAAGTTCATTACATTTTCTAGTCTCTCAGGACCTGTCAGTCTTTTAAGAGTCACTTTGGACAACAATTTCATTATAAAGGAATGGGGGAAATATCTTTTATTCAAGAAATGTAAAGGGTTTTTGTTGTTTTGAGTTTATTTTGGGGTTGTTTGTTTGGGTTTTTTGTTAGTGAAAAAAGGGAAAATGGATGGAATGATTGCTCTGACTTTAGCCTTGGCAAATCACAAAGCTACTTCACTTACTAAAAAATCCAGCTATCCCCAAAACACATGTTCTGCAGTGACAACTGGCAACATCAACATCTTCCCATGGCAAGGTTTAAAGGCCAGGTTGAATATCTTGGCAGTAAGATATTAGAACTGCATTTTGCAGTATGTCATGGTAATTAACAACTTTTCTTCCAACAACTAAAAGAATTTTTTACTGAATTTGCATTCTCTCAAAATAAATATGCTTATTACGAAGCAGAACATTTTCAGTGATATGAAAGTTATTAAAGGCGGTAAATTACGGCTCTGAAAGAAAAAGCTTACCACAATGAGAATATGTTAATGCCATAATAGAAAATGGAATTTATCTGGAAGATATTCAGACTTGCAAATCTAAGGCGTTTTCTTTCTATAGTGAGTACAGGTTTGCAGACAATTGATTTATAAACATCTTGATTTATTGATACCTAATACTAACAGTATGTGAGAAGTGACCCTGATGTAGCACTAGGAAGTTTGAAAAATTATTTTTTAGCTTTTTTCAGGGCACTTTTTTCTAACTAGGTATTTTCATCTGTGATGTAGTACTTGGTCTCCTTTTGCTTTCTTGCTGGATGGCACACCCTCCCCAGAAGCCAGCTCTGAAGGATACAATTTTAAGAGCCAACAGAATAGATCTGCGTCCATTCAGATGCTGGGAAAATCGGATAGACTGAGTAATAGATCAGGCAGGATATGTGAAGTTAGTGAGCAGTCATGCAGAAGCTCCTTTCCCATGAGTATAAGACCAGTCTGCAGGAGGTTTTCTCCTTGCTGTCTTGAAGGGAACACCATCAGTGTGAATTCTTGCAATATACCAATTCAAACTGCACAAGTTGCTGATCATTCACAGTTGGATAAATGTATTGGATGTAAAAAACCCCATAGAAACCTTGAAGTAATTTAGTGTCCCTTTATTCCTGTTCATAGGACTATGAATGGATGGGTTAGGTCCTCTCTGTGCTATTACAAGGCAGACTGCTATACTACCATGGGCTCCCCACCACGGCTGGAATTCAGAGGCAGAAAGTACCCTGCTCCTCTGAAAGTTCATACATAAAATAAATCAGTAATATTCCAGTGGCTGAAGAACTACAATTGAAGTTAATTACTCTGGCTTTTATTCCTTCCTTTGCTGTAGATTGTCTGTAGGGCCTTGGATGGAGTTTGGCTTCTTTTATGCAGCTGTGGAAGCCAGACAGATGTTCTGTCTTCTATTTATTTTGGCTGGAGCTTCAGGGCAGGGGCTGACTCTCAGTGTGTTCTGCAAGACAGAGCATGGCAGCAGCTTCACACGATCAGGGAATCACAGAATTGTTAGGGTTGGAAGGGATCTCTAGAGATCATCCAGTCCAACCTTGGACAGGGGGCCAAGGCAGGGTCATCTAGAGCTGGTTACACAGGAACACGTGTAACCCACCCAAAGGTGTGGTTTGAATGTCTCCAGAGAGAGAGACTCCATGACTGTCCTGGGCAGCCTGTTCCAGTGCTTTGTCACCCTCAATGTAAAGAAGTTATTCCTCATGTTGAGGTGAAACTTCTTGTGTTTTAGTTTATGGTCATTGCTCCTTGTCCTCTCATTGGGCACCTCTGAAAAAGCCTGGCACAATCCTCTGGGCACTCACCTTGGAGATATTTATATGTATTGATGAGATCTTCTCTCAGTCTTCTCTGGACTAAACAAGCCCAGCTTTCACATTTTCTCTCCCCTCATAAGAGAGATGCTCCAGATCCCAAAGCACCTCAGTGGCCTCCACTGGACCCTCTCCAGCAGCTCCTTGTCTTTCTTGTACTGAGAAGCCCAGACCTGGACACAGCACTCCAGATGAGGCCCCACTAGAGCTGAATAGAGGAGGACAATCATCTCCCTTGACCGGCTGGCCACACTCTTCCCGATGCCCCCCAGGATCCCACTGGCTCTCCTGGCTATAAGGGCACTGCTGGCTCATGGACAACTTGTTGTCCATCAGGACCCCAGGTCCCTCTCTGCAGAGTGGATTCCAGCAGCTCAGCCCCAGCCTGTGCTGGTGCCTGGGGTTATTCCCCCCAGGTGCAGGACTCTAAACTTGCCCTTGTTGAACCCCATTAGGTTTCTCTCTGCCCAACTCTCCAGCCTATCAAGGTCCCACTGAGTGGCGGCCCAGCCTTCAGGTGTGTCAGCCACTCCCCCCCAGTTTTGTATCATCTGCAAGCTGGCTTAGGGTTCATTCCATCCCTTCACCAGAGTTGTTGATAAACAAGCTGAGTAAGACTGGACGCAGTATTGATCCTTGGGGAATGACACTTCTACAGGCCTCCTGCTAGATTCTACTCTGATCACAACCCTGTGAGCTCTGCCATTCAGCCAGTCCTCAATCCAGCTCACTGTCTGTTTTCATCTAACCCACACTTCCTGAGCTTACCTACGAAGATGTTATGTGAGACCATGTCAAAAGCCTTTCTTCCCATCCATAAATTCAAGACTGACATGCTTTTGCACTACTGAGGAGGCAGTGACTCCTCACTGCTTGCTGAATGTGGCTGCTCACCTGCTTGCTAAGGAGGGTCTGCAGATAATGCCATAGCCCTGTTAGTGGGTGGGTCTCATTCTTGACAGCAGCTGTGTGCAAGACAAGTAGTGAAGGTAGCCTTAGACGAGAAGTGAATTAAAGTGATTGTCTCATTACTAGATTAGTCATAGGTGTCATAGGGGGGCAATCTTGCAGAACTTCTTTGTAGTTATTTGTGGAAGAAAGTGGAAAAGCATGTTCAACAAAAGGAACAGAAGCCAAGCCAAATCCCTAATGACCTATTCTTCTTCCTGCTAAGTGGTTACATGTGTTTTATTGCTGAGCATCCAGCTAAAACTTTCAGGGAAATTTTGGTGTGGTGTACTGGGACTGCTGACTCAGTGCAGCTCTTGCTGCCTATTCAACAAAAACATCTGGTACAGCTCTGATTTACACTTGTTTGAAGAGAGAAAAGCAGGTGCATCTACTGCTGCAATGGGAAGCTGTCAAAAGAAGGGATCTTCTCCCGCACCAGCTCTCATCTTGGTGACTCTGAGAGCCATCACTGCTCTGACTCTTACACTTCAGAAGCCTCACACTCTACCTCAGCACAGAAATGCTAGGCAACGCTCAATCAGCTGACAATGAGAGACCATTACTTCCTTCTTACGCAGGGTAATTTATACAAGTGATCAAGGATTTATCTGTTCAATGTAAGTGCCCTGTTTTCTACCAATGAATTTAAACTTATTTGGATTTGGTGCATTGATTTAGCTGAATGGAAAAATATCTTACAATGAAAACGAGTTCTTTCCAGCAGCTTAATGACTAGCAAAAGTTGCTGAAGCTTTCTCCTACAACAGAAGTCTGATCTGACAGATGCCCTTAAAGGAAGTATTAAGTGCTGATCACTTTGCTATGATACCTGCCACAATCCAGGAAGCTGAGAAAGAGTTGTGAAGTGAGTCTGCTCCTCTGGTGTGGTGCTGAAGAAGGCTGAAGGCCAGCTCTGTGATGCCTGTAAGCATGCAGGAGCACCAGTTGAACTGTCCTGGTTTATGATTTCTAGGGTGCCAATGTGGTAATCCACAAGTGAAGCCAGGATATATTCCCATTTTGAATGCACCTTTTCCAGCAGTCTAGCTAAAGTTTTAAGTGTCTAAAGGGACAATTTACATTGTAAAGCTAAACTTAACTGAAGGAAACTTACTCCAGGATTAATTAGGCTGGTGTAATTTCATTCAAATCACTGGAGTTGACATTGGCACAAAATTGGAATAAGTGCCAAATGGAGCTCTAATCCTCTGTCATCAGTGAGCAATGTGCTCTTGTGGCAAAGTAGGTCAACAGCATCTTTGGCTGAATTAGGAAGGGTGCTGCAAACAGATCAAGGGATGCAATCCTTCTGCTCAGCTCAGCACTGTTGAGACATACCTACAGTTCTAACTCCAGCTCACGGCTTTCCAGCATAAGAGAGGCATGAACATGGGAAAAGGCCAGCAAAGGGGCACAAAAGGATGGAGAAGTTGTATTGTGTGACATAAGGAGAGGCTGAGACAGCTGTGACTTTATATTCTGCAGAACAGAAGAACTGAGTGAAACTCAACCCTGTGTATGGACATCTGTTGGGGAGAAATAAAGAAGATGGAGCCAAAATATTTTCAGGGATGTCCAATGAAAGGACAAGTGGCAATGGAAATTGCTAAAGGGAACAAAGGGAATTTTAGGTTGTGGGTTTGTTTTTGTTTGTTTGTTTCACCATTACAGTGGCTGAAGACTGGCATGAAATGGACAGAGAGGTTGTGGAGTCTCCATCCTCAGACATATTCAAGACCTGACCATTTGATATCTGGAGTAACTTGCTGTAAGTAACCCTGCTCTGAGTAAGGAGTTTGGGCTAGGAATCTGTATAAGTCCCTCCCAGCCTCAGCTATTCTGGGATCTTGCATCTGAAAGTCTCAATGTTGCAGCCAGCTGTGCAATGGGTACAGAACTGCCATGGTCTTTAATTCACCCTAGTTTTATATAGATCCAGTTCATGTGCTACCTTGGCTTTACTTGTCAGTCTTTCATTCTTCTAAACAAGGTTCATACCAATCCAGGCAACAAGGAAACACTGCGACAGATTCTACCAGGGCACGAGGGATTGTCTACAATGTAGGCAATCTTTGTAATTACAGAAAAATCTGGGACGAAAGATGAACAGCACTCTGACTGTTACTCAGTGGCAGAGCAAATGAGCTTAGATAGCAAAGAGAAAGTGCTCTGCTGAACCAGTGAAATGCAAGGTAGGATATTCAAATCTAACCATGATTCGGTTTTGCATGTCATTTTGCTATGAAAGACCCTGAGTGTTAAATTTCATGTACAGGTTTCATGTGGTTTTGCAATTACACCTACTGGGATTAACCTTGCAACTTGTACTTCATTAAGAATGCTTCAGATCATAGCTCAGCTGAAGAGAACCTGGATAAATCCTCCGTAGTTACTTCAGCTCCGTAGGATGAGGAATTAGTAGGAAGCATTAGCCTTTTGACTAAGCTTAGTTTTCACAGGTTTACTTTCCCAATAAGATGAAATTCCTGTTCTCCAAAAGGTAATTATGAGTAGAAATTGGAATCCTAGACCCAGCCTGTGATGTGTAATGGAAGACAGCCTGCAGCATGCAGGTTGGCACTATAATCCCATGGAGTTTAGCCAAGGCTGCTCTGTGGTTTGGGAACAAAAGTTCACCTGAACTTCAGAGCAATTTTCTTTTACCTGGAAAAAGCCTTGCAGAGAGTTTTTGAAACCTTCCCAAAGGTTTCAAGGTGGAACAAAAGCGCTTCATGCTATTCTAATGTTTTACATCTGTGTGAGTGATCCCTAGATTTCCGAGACACCCCAGTGTGAGCAGGCAGCAAGGTTTCACTAAAGCAGCTTCTTTGGAACACTAAAATATCTATGCAAAGCCACTTCAGTTGCAAAATACTAGCTATGTTAAAAGGAAAAAAAAAGCAATCTGAAAGTTTTGTGACAATGGCGGAGTGCTTAAGATGGGCTTACACAATTATGATGTTGTGCCAAAATATTTTGACTGCTGGAAGTCATCAGGTTTTCACCCAGCCACAGTTCCTTTGTGTTTGCAGGTGCTTGCTGTATTCCTGTTTGTCTCTTGACTGTTATTTTCTCATTCCAGGTGTATTTGCTCTCTTGAACACTGAGAGTACTTTGGAACACAGCTATTATTTTAAATCACCTACTGTCACCCACAGTGAACAAACAGGCTGTAAAAGCAAGGGTGACTTTTTTTTGTTCATGTGTGCAGTGAGGTCTGTTACATGAAAATTGACATTATCACCCACTCTTCTTGGTTTTCAGGTCAGCAACTGCAATTTCTGATAATTACCAGACAATACAAATGACTGTGGCTTAATTAGGGAATGAAGAAACACAGCACTTTCTTGCTGAATTCAAGAATGGGTCTGCAATGTTCGAAAGACTTTCAGGTATGTCTTGCTCGCGGTGTGGCATGGTGAGAGCAGTGTCTAGACTCTCAGGGCACAGAGAAGACATTTGCAAAGCCTTCCCACCCTAAAGGTCCAGTGGTGGGTACCCAACATTTTAATAGGAGAAGAGGTGCAGTGAACGAGGCCTGTCAGGGTGCTGGCCTTTGGAGTCCACCCTCAGCAGTAGAGGGGCTTGGACACCATTGGCCCCACAAATGTCCATGCCTTGAACTTTCCTGTAACCAGGCTCTACTCTTTTTTGTACATGTGACTTTTTGAACTTTCCTGTAGCTAGGCTCTACTCTTTTTTGTACATGTGACTTTGGAATCCTTAAGAACCCAAAGGACTGAAGGATGCTTCAATGTGAAAGGGACTCAGTCTTTGTCCAGTCAGGTCTTGAAGAACTCTGAGGATTGAGACTGAGTATCCTCTTTGGATCCCAATCCATGCAGCAAAACCCTTCTGTTTATACCTGGTCTAAAACACTTGTTCAACTTCTACCCATTGTCCCTCATCTTCCCAAGATGAGAAGTCCCTAGTCCCATGTCACTGACCCGTTTCCCATAGGTACTGGGGTATTGCCAAGGCAGTACTGTGCTGACAGTTCCATGCAATCTGCTGACAGCTGAGATCTAGACAAGAGTCTGCTCCACCAACTTCTCCAGCTCACTAATAAAGATTCTTTACTCTGCCTTGCCCCAGATAAGGTGTTGCCATTAATTGTGCTAAAACAAAGTAGCCTAGGTAACCTACGCAGTGTGCCTTCACCCTGTGTTCAGCTCCACAATGGCACAGGAAATTAAATTTTTATGGAGCTGATCTTGCTGGGTGGCTTTCTTGGGCAAAATAGGTGAATTTTAAACTCCGGGGATTATGTAAGGAATTACACATCACGTTTATGTGTATACACATATCCAGCATAAAATTTTGTATATAAAAATGTTTTCTTCAACTGGTATGTTATTTTTGCTTTTGCCTTTTAGTGTTACGGTTATGTAATGGTCATATTTTCTTTTCATATGGATTTTAAGGCCTCAGCTGACTCCAGTGTCCTTCCTTCACAGAGGCGCAGAAGAAGGTGACTGGTAGTAGCAGGGCTACAGCCCACGAAGAATCGCAAAGCAAGCAGGTCTGTTTGGGATTTCTGACCCACTAAGGTGAATGCAGGTTAATTGGTGTGATCAGCTGGTTGTGTGATGATAGCAGTCTGTCAGGGAGGTTGATCCAGGTGATCACCGTGGAGTGACAAGGAATCATGTAGCTCTAGTGAAATTAAAGGACTTCTGTGCTAAGCTGCAGCAGAGGAAGCTCTGGCCAGTTATATTTGTTTGTTTGTTGGCACTGAGATGAAAACCCTGTTTCTGGGATGTATGAGTTGACTGACATAGATGGCAGAAACGTAACAAATGAGGTCCAGGGTATGGGTAGGAAGGGAAACACAAATGTGAGTCACTAGCAGGAATGCAGTGGGATATGAAGAAAGACTTTAAAATACAGCGTAGATAACAGAGAGAAGGGAGGAAGGAGTGAGAAAGATGAAAGAAGGGAGGACAAAAGGAGAAAGCCAGAGAAGAAGGTGGCTTTGGGTTCCCTTATACAAATGCTATTCTATTTGAAGTAGCATTGATAACCTGTGGCTCTTAAATGAGCAGTTCAAGTACACACACATGGTGAGGCGGCCGTCTGTGTTTGATAGCTGATGCTGCTGTCCTTACCTGGAAATGGAAATGGAGCACGGCTCTTTATGTGGATAATGTAGCTGGTTTGCCGTAAAGCTCAGATGTGAAGAGTAATGAGGACAGGGAAATAGCATCATGGAAATATTGCAAAACTGGGCTGGGGGGAAGTGGGGCAGTGGAAGGAGCAAAAATGTACAGAGTGACATTGAAATAGGGAAAATATAAAGTAATCTGAAATGGAAAACACACACATTCTCTGTGGGTGAGAACAGTGTGGGAAGCATGGTGCTGGAGGAGTGGGCAAGGCACTGTTGTCAACGCTGAATTATCAATCATTATGCTGTATTTCTTGCACTGCCTGACCAAAAGCACTTTGTCTTGCAACGAGGAGAAAGTAGGCATTGCCTGTGCCTACTCCAGTTCAGCTGTTGCATTCGGGGCTTGACAATAAACTTCTGAAATCCTATTAGGAATCTGGACATAACAGCAAGGGATGAGGGTCCGTAAGGACTGGCTGATGAAATTATGAAGGCTGAGGGCCTGGCTAAGCACATGTGTGCGATTGCAGCTTGTCTACCTTCAAGACAAAGGTGACAGAGCCTGTGTCTGAGCTACAGACTTCAGCTTTATCTCTCATAGCTTTCAGCTCATGAATTCTTGCATTGATTATGGAGAACACTAAAATGTGTGTTCACACTTGGTCTGCTAAAGCCCTGCTGAGCTTTCAGAAGAGAAAGCTGATCCATAAATAAAGAGAGCTCCTTGGAGGTGGCATACAGAACAGAGAAGCAAAAATTTAACACAAAGCGAGCCTTCTGGGACTATTGAAAACATCCTCAAGCCTTCTGTTTTGCAAGTGACTGCAGTGGATGATGATGTATGTCTGTCTTCACTTAATATGTACAGCTCATTAACAAATGTAGGCACAATATGAAATCTCTGCTGGTTGTTTCCATATGGGAAACAAGAATGGCGGTAATTTTTTCAGAAGATTCTATGAGGAGCCGCCAGCCACTGGATCTCAATGAGACTGGCCTGAGTAGCATGGATTCTGTGGGGAGTCCAGCAGTTGTGCTGACCTGCATGTAGGAGCGCATTTGAGACACGACCAGTTATTTCAGAGGGAGGAAAAGTCAAATCAGGGTGCCACAGGGATTGCTTCTGCAACAGCTGGAGGTTGTTCCTGAACTGTCATTCTTTTCTACCAAGAGAGAAGTGTGGTAGTTTGGCACTGAGCAGGAATTGTGTTGCTATCTTGGGTCCTTTTCTTTCACACCTCTCAAATGCTTCTTGGAATGGATTATGAGACACAAAATTTGTTTGCAGACTGCAGCTCTCGCTGTATCACTGTGCAGAAGATGTTTATTTGGTTGTCTCTTTCTGCACAACACATTTTAACCACCTTTCACAAGGATTTTGCTGTAAACTGATGTATGCAATGGCTTGTCTTTGGGTTTGCCTTTCTTTGTTAAATTAGGCCCTTATCCAAGCAAACGCTTTCCTATCTGTTTGAAGATAAGCACATTCCTGCACTTGCTGAAATCATTAAGGCTGCTTGGGTCATTAGTTTTGATGTATGTGTGCATGCACATGACTAGCAATGATGCTTAGTGGCTATGACAAAATACTTCCCCCCTAGGTAGATTGCTGAGAGGAGGTTCAGTCTATAAAAATCATGTAGTTACAAAAAATCTTCCCCTTCAGCTTAGCCTGATGAAATCTGTGGCATCTCTCCAGATGAAGACTGGAAATGTTTTCATTCCTTTTTTAGCTCACTGGGTTTGTGTGTGTGCCACAGGCACTTTATATCATTCTAGTTTATTTATGGTTTCAACTTATTGATTGGTAGATGGGATGATAGCCTTTTGGATTTATTTTGCTGCTCATTTATAATTAATTTGGCGCAGGCATAAAAAAATCAACCTTTATTCTTTTACCATCTATTCACTGTGGTTTTTTTTTTTTAGAAAGCTTAAAAGTAGACAAGCCATGCACTGGGCAAATGGCCAACATGCACGTGATTCTCAACATGTTGCTGTAAGACCTGGCTGCAAATTTTACCTGCGTTTGCCCAAAAGAGGGAGTATTCTTTGGCCACCTGTACAGTGTGAGGGCCTCCAGTCATCCTGGTGAGTGCTTGTGCAGAGCTGCTAAAGCTGGTGTGTCTTCCAGTACATATTATAAAAATGAAGAGGAAAAGCTCTTGCTTTGAGGGCACCTGTGTCCTTGCAAGCTCCTGAGGGTGATTTACACTGTGTGAAGCAGGAGGTCATGAGAGAAGGATGGCCACAGGAGAGAGCTTTGGGCTCTTGAAGAGAAAGCAAACCTGCTGCTTTGCCAGTTGGCAGCCCTGCTGCTGGACCTTAGTGATGGACTTGTAGAATAACCATGTCGCTCTTGAGTTCTGATCACTCACAGCCCACTGGGCTGATCACAAACAACTCACAGGGAGTACACTCTGTATCACTCTCCCCAGCTGCCAGTAACAGCTGCCTGTAATTTGACTTGATAAATACAGTAGATATGAGTATTTAATTCAAAATGACAATTCAAGGTTTCAAAGCAGTTCACCTGCTCCGCAATGCTTTAAAGATCTCCCAAAAGCAATCTTTTGTATGTGCTTGAAATCTGCCTCTGCCACTACTCAGATATATTTATAGGCTGCTGGTGGGCTGCCTATGAAAATTCGCATCCCACAGCTTTTCCTTAAGGTTGGTGAAGCTTCTATGTTTCATGAGGGTTAAGCTACAAAGAGAGGATAGGATTGTAAATGCCTGGTAAGCCCTTGAATCTGTGATCTCAGTAATGCGTTCACTGCTCACTGTAGAAGCACAGTTCTGTATCGCTCATGTAGAGTCAAAGGGTTGCTTCACTTTCCTTGATGCTTGCAGTATATCCACCTATGTCTCCTTTAAATCACTCCTCCAGATTATCTTCTGTCATTTTCCACTTCTGTCCATAAAAATGAAATAAAGAAAAGGCTTGGTTCCCCCTATTTTCCTGCCCCCCTCTTCCCAGTGTGCAAGCATGCCCAAGATGAATCACTGCATAATTATATTCCTATTGCTTGCATCCTTCCGTTGGCTCTCCCTTTCCGCTCGTTTCATGCTTACTTGCCAATCAAGCCTATAATTTGGGGTCTGATTCTTTGCTGGGGTTCATTAACCACAGGGAAGATCTCCAGCAGCAGTCTAGGAGACACCTGAGAGCCTCCAGCCCACATCACAGTCTCAGAGGGCGGGCTTAACATGGCCTTGCAGGTACAACAACTCTTAATTTGCCCTGAAAAATTGAGCCCTGCTTTAGGCTCTTAGCAATGCTGTGGCTTTGAACTGGTGTCTGGGGCTAGAGAGGAGTTTTTGTGGCTTTCCAGCTTTTCACAGGGGCATGAGCCAAGGGGATTCTGGCATTCAAGGGCAGTGGGTTTCAAGTGGATGGGTGCCAGGGATACGCTTATACCATGGATAAAGACAGGGAGGGAGCTCAAGTGGGCCTGCACTTGGTAAATGAGGCAGGGGATTGACAGAGGGATTTAGGGTTTCACATGAGTGCTGTATTTTCTGTAGACACGCTGCCGTGGTTGTTGGGGTGGGAGCTGTTTTTTTTCCTGGTGCCCCCTGGGAGGACAACCATGTGTATGCATGGGAAGAAGGGAAGATCTGCAGTCTTGAAGGGCTTGACACAAGTCTGCCCTAAGATATGATGGTTAAGGCTAAATATGAACTTAAGAAACCAGGGCTGGACACGCCTGTAGTTAGAGGCCTGACCAGTTGGATTTGGTTCTCATCTTTTTGTCAACAAGTTACTTGGATTGCAGCTCTCAGAAGGACCTCAAGTATATGTCAGAAGGCTGAAGTGGCTGGACACTGTTTTGATACCTTCCTTCAAACCTCACAGCCTGTAGTGGTAATAAGGGCATTCTTGCAGTGTTAGCAGATGTCCTGTAGCACAGGCAGGTGCTGCAGGAATACAGGAATACTTACTCCCTCTGGTTTTCAAAGTTGCTTAGTACCCCTGAGTCGCCATCCCTGTAGCTGAGCAGAGACACCAGTCCCATCCAGCATCCCTGCATTCAGGAGGGGTGAGATTTCCTGGTGGGAGCTGGGACCTTTTTCTGTCCCTGTTCTGGCTGCACATCACCTTCTGGCTGCCACTGCTTTGTGCTGCTGGTTTCAGTCATCCCTTCTGTACTGCTCTGTTCTGTTCTGTCTCTGGGCTCTGTGGTAGTAAAGCGCTGGACTTCCCAGGCTGCAGTTAGAGCTGCTGCTTTTCTCTGTCCAGTTCCTCTCAATTTCAGCTGTATGTGGGCTGCCTGTTTTTGTCTTTAGCTTTAGGTGATAGGTTTTTCTGTTTTGTTTTTTTTTTTCTATGTGTGTGCTGCTTAACTCCTAGTGCTTTGAAACCCCTTTTTTCAGGTTTATCAGTGCTTTAACTTCCATTTCGTAGTTGTAAGGTCTTTCTTGTAGCCCCAAGTCACCAGTGCATCAGTCAGCACCAGATCTAGCCTTTCTGTGGAGCAGGGGTCTCCTCTGCTGCCTGGAAAGGAGGGATGCTGCTTTGTCTTTGCTCCAAGGCTGTTTCCAGTAAAGAAGGCCTTCCCTCCAGAAGAGAAAGGCAGGGTAGAGGAAGCAAGCAATGCTCAGTTCTTCCTGTGCTGCTGTCTGCTGCAGCAATCAGCAGATCTGGCTAGCTGAGAGGAGAGTGTCCTATCCTCTGCAGCACATGCTCTCTCTGGGATGTGCTGGGCACAGTCCTTCCCTGGCTCCACCCTGCCCAGCACACGATTTTCCCAAAAAGATATAATGCAGTTTTTTAATGCGTAATCTTATTCTGAGAACACTCTCCAGCTTTTCACTGGAAAGATGATTAATACTGCGTTGCCCAGCTAGTCACACTATCCCCAGTAGAGCTATAAATAAATACCGCCCAGCAGTTGCATAGAGCAAGCCCTATTTTATTATTTTCCATTCATAGTACAAAACAGAGAAGGGATTGCTGCTTAGAGAAGAGGCTGAGTAACAGCTGTACTTAGTAGGAACCTTACTCTTTCATCCTCCAGTATCCAGAGGGCAAAGAAATCCCACACTTATTTTTATGTAAGTTTTGCTGTTCTCTACTTACAAAGGTTATTTGTCCATCTAGATGGCTGACCCACACATGATTAAGTGTGCAATGTGCTTCACATGGCCCTAGGAAGGAAGGTTTTTTCTATTCAAAATTAGGTGAAAGCCCTCTACCAGGATTGCTTTGTTCAATGGAAAATTGGTTTCTTAGCCAAATGCAAAAAACGGTTATGGTTGCCATGGTTTCCTTATTTCTTATAAAGCAGAAGTCCCTTCCAATGTTGGGCAAGCAGTTTTGGTTAAAAAAAAAAAAAAAAAGAAAAAAAAAAGAGAAAAATTCGAAAGTACTCCAGTATTTGATATTAAAAATGTCAAGTAAAAAATGAAGCCCTTTGCAAGAATGGTTTCCACTTACATGTTACTGTTTTTTAAGATTTGGAATTCTAATTTTTAAAAAAGGCGAATTATGAAAACGGTTAAACTGCAAGCTCTAGAGGTTCCCACCCCAAACTATTTTTCAGCTAGCTTTATTAATGACCCCGCCTGAGCTATTCAGCTGTGAGTCATTACAGAGGGTGGGTGGATGGAAGGAGGGATGCGGGAGGGGTAAGGGGCTGGCATCTTGCCCATGCGGGATGGAAGCGGTGAGGGAGGGGGTCTGTGGCTGCCTTCCTGCAGACGGAGGGTGAGCCAGGCTCGGGTTGTGCTCTAGGTCCTTGTGGCACTGGGGGCACAAACCCCTCCTGTCTTACGGAGCCTGTGGGTGTTGCATACTGGGTATGGCCCCCCCTCAGGTACCAGCCCCTCAGTGAAGCCTTTCCGGGGAAATGCAGTTTGCCTTTTACTATCAGTGTGTGGCTTAGGAGCACGAGAAGGGAACTGCTGTTATATGAACACTTCTAATTATATAGGCTTTGTTTTCATACAGCTGCTAGCTTTCTGAAACATATTAGGAAAAAAAAATCTGCCATGACTGTATTATTCACCAAAGCCTAGATTTCATCAAACACTGTGCACAATAAACTTGCAGAAGCTACATCATTTGTTGGAAAAAAGTTCAATGCACTAATAAGATGTTTCATAGGATTAATTTCTTTGTTTGTTACACAAAAACCTAGACACAGTTAAAAATAAAATCCCTCCAATCTCTTGCACACAAATCGTTTTACAATCTTTTTGTGTGATACTTTTTCCATCTCACTAAGGCACTTGCATAATGATTAACTGAAAGTACTTAACTGGTCCCGGTAAAGACATAATTTTTTTTAAATCAGCCTATGGTAATTGCTCTTAGGATTGTAGATTTTATGATTTTCCTATAGGAAGTCAAACACTGAGCAAATTACAACATCGTTGAAGGAAAAGAATTAGAATCAAGATAAGGATCTGCAAAAAGAAAATAAAAGATTGTATTAGCGTGATCTTATGAAAACCTTTGAATGATGGCTGCATAATTAATTGCTGAGTTCTTTTTGCTTGAAGCTCCTTCTTGCTTTCTTTTGGTGGAAGAGGATAATTTTTTTACAGTATGCCAAATAAACTGTAAAGCAGTCATGAGCAAAAAATGGAAAGTTTAAGAAAATATGAGAAAGCAGGCTTATAGAGAAATATCCTAATGACTCAATAATCGCTTACTCAGGTCTTTGGCCCCCTATTCTGAGACTGGGGGAGAAGATGGTTATCAGTTACATATTCTTATTTAAAAATCATGGCTATGTCTCTCTAGATTTGTAAGGCTTTATTAATAAAGTCATGGGCTTGGAGCTGGAGAGGAAGAGGATTTCTCTCCTAGGCACCCACACTTCTCTGGTTTCCTCCCCTTGCTTTAAAATAAAGCACTGAAAGTTTCCTCTTGCCTGCACGGATGTCAGGAGCTGGTGCAGCTGAGGGCACTGCCAAGCCCTCCAGAAGGACATGGCTTTTACAGGGATAAGTGTCTGGGATGCAATACTCTGGCGTCATGCACAGCAGGTATAGTCCTCATGGTACTGCTCTTGGTTAGGGTTTATCTGGTACTGTAGCAAGCATTGCCAATATTTTAGGCTGCAGCTCCAATCATCAAGGTGCAGGTGCATCTTCAGGTGGTCCATCCAAAGAACCTGATGCAGCAAACCCAACTGCTTTCAAAACTTTAGTTTCCTCTTGGGCTCAACGTGCTGGCTGTTTTTGTGAGATTTCTACTGCTTGCTGTTCAATAAATGGCTTCAACCAGAAGCAGAGGCATGATCTTGAACAGGGAATGTCTCCCTTAGCAGCAAGGAGTGAACAGACCCTGTCTAGCTGGATCCTAGAGTGCACCCAGTGACTCTCCAATGCCTCTCCAGTGACTGTGGAAGACTATCACTTTCTGTGAGGCTGCAATTTTAAAAGTCCCCATGTCTATGATGGAACTGGTTTAGAGTAGAAGGTTTTGTCACCCTGACTTTTCTTCCTCGGTTGGCAAGTTGTGAAACTGAAGATAAGAAATACATATTTGTGGGTGAACACTAATTAATATTAATTTCTGAATGTAGCAAAGCCCCCAGTATAAGACCACTTAGAAGCCACTCTCAAAGGACATCCAGCTGCTCTCGGAAACCCACTTAAATTATCAGGTCAGGCTACCAAAGTGAATTCCCCATGTGACAAAGAGCATGTCCTGTGCCCACCTTGTTACCTGTACACCTGTCACAATTCAGAGGCTTGTTTTCCCTTTGTGGGGTTCTTTCCATGGAAGGCAGGGTAGGAAGCTGAACCTTCAGCAGTAAGCAAGGAATGTGTGCAAGTGGAAAAAAATGTGATGTGGGAAAAACAGTATCATAAACCAAGCACTTACCTTGTTTGTCTGAAGAGTTGTGCTAGTCAAACAAGCAAAATTTTCTGGAAATATTCTCAAGTACAGGCCCAGCTTGTTTTTTTTTTTCATTTAGGCCACATTTGAATTTAAAAACACCAAGTCCAACAAAGGAAAATGTTGAGTGGTTCTGCCCTGTTTTTTTTTCAGAGGCAGACAGTGAGTCCACAATATGAAACCTCAGCTCAGTTCAAAAATCCACCAGTTGTGCAGACATTTTTCTGAGCTATTTGTATATGGCTGAGGGTGTGAGGCTAAATTGTTGCCCAAGGCAAGATGCTGGTAGGTGTTACTTGTAGAAAAATGCATCACTTGGGTGTTTCCCACACTAATGACAGGAAGTTGCATGTCCTTCCTTCTTTGAGGGTGGAAACAAGGATGGGTATCCTGTTCTTTCTTAGAATGTTGGTTTAATTCAAATAGGAAAAGAACCAGGAGTAGGGCTGGACTGAACACTTCTTATAGCAGCTTCGTGCATAACAAATGCATGAGTGACAGCTTCACAGATACGAAGAACAATACTGGAAAATAAATTTCCTGTCTCTTTTCCTTTGTACCCCAGCCTGGTTCCATACAGGGGCACACGCATTTTATTGCTAAAATAGTATATGTAGTAGACTATATACAGGTCAGGTCTTCAGCAACCTAAACATTTTACTTGACTTTACTGCTAGTCAGCCTGTGTTCTTGCATACTTCCTATTTTTTCCATCCCACCCTCTGTCTGGTCTTTATGTTTGTTGCAGAAATGTTTGAGTGCATATTTCATCCACCATGATAGATAATTTTCAAACTATTACATGCTATTACAATTCCAGTGTTGGCATTTCAGCTGTAGAATACAGCAGCATTTATCCTCAGCTGTAGTAAGGAACGCATTTCAATTTTTTTATCCCCTCTAAACCTGCATGTTTCAGGTGCAGTATGTATTCTTCAGCACTAGAAATCACTGGATATTTGGCTGGTTAATGCATAAGAATATGTAATGCACCTGGCCAATTTATTTTTAATTGGAAATTTGGATAAAATAATACATTAGAAACAAAAGACTCTCTGTATCTTTTTTTTTTCTTTTTTTTTAAAAAAATGATTATCTCCCTTGATAATGCATTTTAAGAATTTAAGCGCAAAATTGCTCAGACTGGAGGATAACAGTTTTGTATTTGATCTCAGACCATGTATTATGGATTTCCACTATATGAAATGTATTTAAAATGTCTGCAATAAAAAACTTTCACTGCTTTTGAAATTAAAATCAATTTTATATGCATTATGTTGCAGGGAGTTGAAATTTGTTAAGTAGGTTAAGTAGTGGGAGGAATATTATAAAAAATTATGGCATTCCATTGTAAGATAAATTTAAAAAAATAGTAGAATTCGTAGAGACATTAAATAAGTTCTTCAATTAAATGCAAAAATACAGTAATGCTAAGTTTTTGCTAAGTGTTGAGAAACAGATGATGCAAAGTTGAAGTCTGATCTGTAGTGGCCATCTCCCTGACAGTAACTCTTCCTTTAGTTAATGGATCACAGGTTGCATCCCAGGCAATAGTGATAACAATCTCAGCTTTTAATGTCCAATTTAAGTGTCTTTTTGCAGGCTTAACCCCAGTCTGAGTGGAGCAGGGCTGGGCTGCCATTCTGGTGCCAGGAGGAAAAGAGTCACTCTATTGCTCCCTGCTGCCCTTTACTCTGGAGAGGAAAAGGTTTCGGGGTGCAGTAGGGAGATTCCAGGTTTAGGGTTGATTTCACCTGTACTCGACTACAGCACCATGCAGGATCTGAGCTTCCTGTTTCAGGCTTTGTAGGTAATGACAGTTTGTCGCATCCCGGTGTTGGGGACAGTCACAACTCCCTGGGAGCTGTTGTGGAAGACCAGGCAACAGCCTTGCATGCCTGCCTACATGTGGACAGCATATCTCACACCAGTGCCTCTCTCAGATCAGCAGCCTTGCTCTGGGTTGCTCCTCACGAAGCCTGGCTATTCTGCACCCTGCTGTGGGTGCCTGGCCTGGCTTCCTGGGCACGTGCATGCAGATTCCCCAGACACATGTATTGGCCCTTTTTAATATGGAAAGGTTTGCAGTTCTGGAAGAATCTGGGGTTTTGTGTGTTTGTTTGTTTGCTTGAGAGCCACCCTGACTTTCTTCTTTTTCTCCTGGTAGCAGTTCTAGTTGATGCTGCTTTTGCATGGTGTAGAATATTGCTCCTCCATGCTGGCCTCTTCTGAATGGAGTTCCCAGGGGAACCAATCTTCTCAATGTTTGAGCAGTGATACAGGCAGCTTTCTATCACAAATCAGTGCCTATTTCTCTCCTCCTCCTCCTTGCACCCCCTCAAAGTGCTATCTCATGCATGTTCACGTTCGAGTTTCTTCTTATTTTCGTAATGTATTAGAGACAAAACAAGTCTTACCCTCTTTGGCTTGCAAGTTCCTATACCAAAGGGTGCAATAATGACTGGACTGCTTTGATTCACTCTCAGTTATACGTAGAATCCTTTCACAGACCCGAAAAAGCACACACTAGCTTCAGCTTCTCCTATTTGCTGCCTTATTCCTCGGTTCTGCTGTGAGCTCTGCCTGGTACAAGAGAAATTTTGTTCTCTGGATTTTCCGCCTTCACATTATTTATTGGCAGTCTCTCTCTCTTGTGAGTATAGATAGCAGCCTGTCTAAGGGACATCTGAGCTTCCTCTAGGGTGTCTCCATACCCACAGCACTGAAAAACCATCATTATCATTGTGCAGTTTAATAGAGATTTTTAATACATATTCTACTGAAAAATACGTAATAGGAAAGATTGAATGAACAGAGGGTAAACACTTGCTCCTGTGACCTTGTGGTGACCATCTCTTCTCTGCATTAGATACAGAATGTAATCTGATGCCATTTTTTTTATTGCTTTCTTTGTTGTTCTCTATAAAGAAAGGACAGTAAAAATACACACACACTTTTGTGTTTCTGATGCTGGTCTGACCTCTGAGCTTGTTCACTTACTTTTAAGAACCCTTAAGATATTCAAGGAGATCCAAGGATGACTCAGTTTCTCAAATTGGTAGCCAAACCATTTGATGGGATTCTGTTGCATTGGGTTCCAAAAATGCAAGGTTTGTCCCTCTCCCTTTGGACTTTTTCATGGGGTTTGGTTTATTTTCTCTTTCCAAAATGGACTCTACTTTTCCCTCTCTAGCATCTTTCCACAAGTACAAGGCAATTTTTATTAGCTAATGCTGCTGTGGAGTCTACTACTACAACTATTAGTACTATTAGTAGTAGAAGTAGTAGTAGTAGATTTATTGCTTTACTTGCCAAGAATCAAGGTGGTAGATTTGCACGGTGTGATTTTGGTGGTTGTTGCTCTTTTCAAGAGGAAAGTGAGAACTGCAGCTGTGTGTAATTGATTATGTCACATCTAATTTTCTTGTTTTCCAGAACCAACTAAGAGAAAGAAGCCCCTGGCTTGCAAAGTTTAGATAAAGAAATTAAAACTATCTATACTAACAGGTAACTAATTTTCCATGGAACTCTATTTTCCTTGTCTTAATGCAGCTAGCTTTCTTAAGCTTTGGGAGTTTGTTACTACGTAGCATAACAAGATCATACATAGATTAGCATAATAGCAGTTGCAACAATAGTATTTTTTAATAGATCATTTAGTAGTGCTTTGATGTTTTTAACAATCCCTAATGGTGCAGCATTAGAAATGATTCTCTAAGTGCTCAAAAATTAGGCCTTAAAAAGAAAAAAAAATTGCTCTCATTATAGAAAAGGCATTTATTGATCCCTGTTACAGAGCTGTGATGCTATCTCACCCTCTAGTTCTTCTGAATAAATAATGACCTTTGGCATAATGCAGCACTGGACAGGTTAGAAATAGCAGCTAGCCTGTGAGAGACGCTGAGATATATCAGTTTCTCAGCTAAAATGAAGCAGAGATCTCCTAGGGATGGGGTCACCTTTTCACTCAGTTCTGCCACAGAATCTAACTAGAATTAAATATATTTGACTAATGACCTGAATGATTCTTGCTGAAGAGGTTCTTGTAATCAGAGACAAAGAGATCTGAGATTCTGTGGAAGTCCCCACACAGGCTGGACCCTGCAGTTGTGCCTGAGGTGTGCGGTGTAGTATCACCACAGCATGACTCCTGTGGCAGAAGGGGATTTCATTGCTTGTTCTGCAGCAGACCCAGAGCCCTTTGGTACCAGTATTTGCTTTTACAAACTCATAACTAGGGTCTTCGGAATTTCTTGCCTATATCCCAGACCAGGATGTCCCTCCTTGAGCTGTTAACAAAGGCAGTCCAAAGTACTGTCTGCCAGGGGTCTTTGTTGAACATGACCTGTTATTCTGACCCTTCACATTGCTTGGTCTCTTCTGCAGCCCTCCAGGCGAAGCACAGGCTATGCAGTGCTACCTTGCACAGAGATCTCCAAGATCATCTACTGGCAACACACTCCTTGTCCCTGGGTGTGATGGGAGGTCCCGTGGCCTCTGGAAGAGCAGTGCTCACATTGACACATCATGCACACAGGATAATTAGGATTTGCTGAGGTTTCCTTAGGGCAAGGGGGTCGCTGGCACAGTCACATCTGTGCCTGTTTCTGCAGCTGGCTCAGCCCAAGCAGGTCAGTTGTTTTGTGGTGCTCCAGTGTGTTGCCATCATGTGAGCTGGGGGCTCTGCAAGTTCCCTGTAACCTCTGGGGAGGTGGTTTGTATGGAGATGAATGCCACCTTCCCAGATAAGCTCCACCTAAAAGGTCAGAGGACTAAATATTGCAGTGTGCCTTTGCAAGTCTCTCCACAGGGTTACCTTTTTACTCACCTCCATGTTCCAGCTCTACATGCTCTGGGCTTTTAGGCTCTAGCTGCAAGCTGTGGTCCCTGCTATTTTCTAATACAGACCTGTAACAGAGATGTTGCATTGATCTCTAGTGGCTACCCTGCATGTCTCTGGTGGGGATGCCAATTTGTGTTTCCCCTTGGAAGCAGAAGTATTGCTTTTTCTTACCAGAAAGATCCCTTTACCATGCAGAGTTTGTGAGAGCTGCACTGAGAATAATCACAGTTGACTATTACCGGAACAAGGCAGGCTTGTATATGCAGAGATTACAAGGTCTAGAGATAAGAAAATAGTAAAGCCCACTCTCTAGAAGTGGGATCTTGGAAGTGTGAATTTTAGTGGTGAGTGAAAGTTTGTAATTTCCAAGAAAAACAGAAATAAATATAATTTATTTTTAATTACTTACATAATCTGTCAACCTGATGTGACAGTGTCCTTTCATTATATAGTTAGGCATGAACTTTCTTAAAAGGTGTCCATAAACCTTACAAAATTGAGAACCAAGTTCAAAGTCATCCAAGAGCTCAGATGAGTCATAGGGCTCAATGCGGAATCCTCTGAGAACATGAATTTTCCATCCTAGGGAATTTAAAATCTAGATTTCAAAATTATACATACATATTTTATACTGGTTTCATGACCAAAATGTGTCTCTACATCAGCAACTAAAGTTTTGGGAGATATATCTGTAAGTCGATGTTGGGAATCTTTTAAAGTGAAAGCCTCCAAAAGGGATATTTATATCTTCACAGGCTATCTTTAGGTGCCATTTGTCATGTTCTTGCACAGTGTCTCCCAAACCTCCTCTTTCTGAAACAGCAAAATTCCACACCTCATTCTGAAACTTTGGGAAAACATGGAAAGCTCCTAAAATAATTTTCATTCATTTCATAGAGCAATAACATCAATGGCAGTAAAATAAAATTGAGCCATCCTGTGCTTCCACAAGGACAATTTTGGAATAGCTTTTTCACATCAGCTGTGAAGCACTTGCAAGGACAGTAGGTTCCCAGCCTTACTGTTTGCTGTGAGAGGAGAAGAGCAGCACACCATGCTTGGGATTTGCTGCATATGGAAATAATCTCTCCCTGCATCACAGCATCTCTGTGGGGCAGCAGAGTGTGAATGAAACAACAGACAGGGTGAGCAAGAGACTGTAATTGTATGTAGGGCTGACACTGAGTCTGGGAATGGAAAGGGACATACAGCAAGCCACTGTCTAAACAGACGTAAAAGAGGGCGCTGCAGCTGTAGACATATCAGGGGAGAGTGTAGATTTTTGTGGAGTGAGGGGAGAAAAACAGAGAATAGCACATGCAATAATTTTGCATAGAAGGTATAATCCTGCTAATGGATAAGATGGGAGACAGCAAAGCAAACTTAAGAAAATCCAAGCTGGGGACAAAGCTCTTAATCAGTGTGTGATGATCTCAGAAAAAGGTTTTTGCTGGCTCTCAAAACTGTGAATACAGAATGGGTTGTGTAAGTGTATTTCCTAATGGCAATGAGTGAGGGCTGCAGATAACGATAAAATAGCAAATACAAAATAGATGGGAGAGGGAGGAAGATGTGCAAAACTGTGTATGTGTGTAGTTTTGAGAGATGAAAGAGTTTTTAAAGAATGCCAGGTTCATCAGAAGAAATTTCATGGTTAGGTGGACCAAGGCAGTTTGGGGCATATAAGGCCAACAAGATCTGACATAAGACTGGTAAAGATGTTGATGATGCAGGAATGGTAAAAGTATTCCAGTTCTTTCTGTCTCCTGTGCTTGGAAGAAAAAGCATGAAATGCTGCTTAACTGTTGAAAACTGAAGGTAAATCAACAGAGACTTTCAATCAGTAGTCTAAGTAGTTTGCTTCCATGACCTCAAAAGAAAGAAAGGTGCAACTTCCCCTCTGTCACTGGAAAAGCAAATATTTTATTGATAATTTATTTAAAATACTTGACTAAATATCTGAAGACTAGAAGTTGAGTATTAGTAGGTGAACAAGATGACATAGGAAGGTGTAGAGCAGTTGAACTAACATCACTCCTGAGGAAAATAAAGGAAAAATTGATACAGGATCCAATTAGTAGAAAAATAAAGTGTAGGAATATAATTAATGTCAACCAACATAGCTTTATGCCAAATATACCTTGTCAAGTAGAATTTGTTTTGTTCCTGTGGATAGTAAGCTTCATTGATGGAGGCAGCTATGGAGGTATATGGTTCTGTAATGATATTGATCTTATACCATTACCTTTTTGATACAGAAACACATGCTGTTTGACACTGAAATGTACAGGCACTGAGAACTGGCTAGCTGACAAAAGTAGCTTTTAAGGGAAGTTATGATAAATACAGGTTCTTTCAGTGTGATCTATAAAATTTGCTATTGAGCCTATTCTATATCTCTCCCAGTACCAGAAGGAAAATACAAATGCCCCCAAAAGTACAGCTGACACTATATCAAGCAAAATGTCTGCAACACCATGTGCAAAAACCTGCTGTACAAAAGGAGCAATCAGGATTATTCAGCAGGCCATTTGAAGAAAAATGGTACTGTTCAAGAAAAGGCTGTGCATGTGTGAATAGGGAATGGTGGCCTTACTTGCAGTATGTGGGATTGCAGCCTGGAAAAGAGTTTGGGCACCAAAATGGATAAAACTACTGAAATATTAAGACACAGTTGTTGCCACAGCAGGTGGATCTAATGTTGTCTTTGGAGATATATGCAACTGAGAAATGAAGGCTAGAAACAGGATGCTGAAAATTCAATATAAGAATAAAGCATTTGTCCATGACCACAGGAAATATTGCAGAAAAGAGAAAACGGTGTGGGAGTTGGGGAGTGGGGAGAGAGAGGCAAAACCTGTCTTGAAATGTGGAAACTGGACTTTTACTTTCTGGTGGTATTGGGAGATAGTGTTTGGATTAGGTGCAAATATGAATTTTTGAAAGACTATGGTCAGGTGTTTTGATTTTACAGATCCTTATTCAGAAAGTATGAATAAACTTCATTACAAAGTAGTCCATTCCCACAGAAAAGGAAGTAAAACTTAACTGAAGTATCTTTCTTTCTGCCTGTTTGTTTTCAAAAGGAACATCACTTCATGAATTAACTCAGATAATCTTGTCCAATAGTCCCTGTAGAGACAAACCTGGAAAGCATTCAAGGGAGGTCATTTGTTCCCTTCCTCCATGTGGCCCCTCCCTCTAATGTCTAAAGCGCCATTAGAGCACAAGTACCAGAAGGGTGCTTTGAGTGTAGAAAAGAAAGGTATACAGGGAACTATAGACGTCAGATCAGAATTTCAGGCTAAAAGACAGGAATATGTGTTTCTAACCTTGTTGGAGCAAAACCATAGAAGAATTGGTGCCTGTCTTGAGCTGTCTCTGAGCAAAGGTGGGAGACATTTCTGGAAAGAATGCTAAGAGTCAAAGGATTTTGGGGGGCTTAGTAGGAGGTTAACATGAAATATTAAGCAACTTGAGTTCCACAGGAGATCTTGATACAACATCTGACCACTTTTAGTCTTAAGTGTGGTAACTAACGACAAGCTCATTGTCCAGTGAAGCATGTAAGAAACAGCATCATTAAGAAGTCCCAGTCAGAAACAATGCTGAAAGAATGCCACATCAGGCAAAACCACAATTTCCATAAATCAGGGAGACTGGAGTTGAGCAGGGACGTTTGGCTGTGTTACATCTGTTCAGTCACAGGTCTGGCATGTGACATTGACCAAGGCTCAAGGTGCACCATAAGGTTTGGGTGTATCAGCCTCCTGGGAGGGCTTCACTTCCATCTGGTGTGCAAAGAAAGACTTTTACCTACTTGCCCATGCCTGAACATTATGAGAAGCAGGACTATGGGAAGTCTTATCTAGTTGATAGTTTATGGCCTAGCATAGTCAAGTGTGCATAAATATTTTCAAGACTTTACAATGCTTCTCCAACACCTGCTCTGTTGTTTCTATTTGGCATTGAACTATTTCTTGTTACAGATGGAATTTAGTTACACAATTGAAAATTTTCTTTTCTGTTTTTCTCAGCAGTCCTGAAGAAGAATTTCTACTGGCGTCACAAAATAAAGAATGTAGACTTAAATTTCCAAGAATAATTCTTTCTGCTAACTAAATGTAATGTCAAGCAACTGTCTTTATTTTTTCCTTATGTTATTCCTTTTGCCTTTGTCCCATAGGTACCAGTGACTCAGAGTGGCTTATAAAATATGAAGAACAACATTCTAAGTCTCTCGGAGAATAAACAGTATTATTTCTTGACAAAACTACATACTGACAATTATTGAGCAACAGCATGACATGCACAAGATATAGAAACCCTAAAAATGGAGCTGACGTGATTGTGAGACTCCCACACAAACCAAGAGTAAGAGATTCACAGGTAGGACTCAGTTAAACATTCCTCAACCTTGCTACTCACAGATTACATCCCCAAGGAAAGGAAATGTTTTGGGGTATTTTGACATGGGGGCTAATGACATGAGCAGCTGCTTCTCAATACTAGCAGTCCTTCGTTTTTGGGAGCAAGGAATTTGTGGTTTAACACTTTAAATGTCGAGATAATCAGAAAAATTCATTTTCTAAGTAGATACACAGCAGAAGTGCTCAAGTACCCAAATGTACTCAGTGCCTGGCACTTGCCATCTTCACTAAGATTTCAATTACCTGCTGGTGCTTGGGCCTCTTTTCTCTCATGAATTCCTCTTTCTCAAGCTGATTCTTTCTTTGTCTTCTTGTACTCTTCTTTTCTTTCTCTGAATGTTCATGGGACTTTCACCCCTCTCTCCATCCTCTGTTAGCAGAGATTTAACTTTAACCAAGATGTGGGTTGTTATTTTGCTGATAACTCTTTCCTGCCTCTCTGCTTTGAATCAGCTGCTTTGTATTCTGTTTCTCTGCAAGAATCATTTAGTGCAGGAAGGCATTTTGTTTTTTCTTTCTGATATGTTCTTGCACTGTCAAATGCAACATGAACAAAATAGAATCCCAGAGATCTCCTGCTGGAATGCTTCCTATTCTATATGGATGTTGGGGGTTTCAGCAGTATGATGTCCAAATAAGTGTCTTCAGAGAAGAATGTTAAACAAAAGCTCCCAAACTTCCAGCCACAAGCACCAAAGTAGGCAAGTGACAGAACCTGATAAATGGAGAACTGCTTAAAACGGGGGAGTGTGGTTTTATCTGTCTTTTCCTTTCTGCCTCTCTGGTACACTAAGCAGGACAGCGTCTCACAGCCCTTTATTCTGGCAGGCACACCTTTTTAGGAGCTGGACTTGCCTGTCTCCCATTTCTATACTGTCAGTCCCTTTTAATCACTTCCCAGAACTCTTCATCCATTCTCTATAGCTACACCTTTTACTGTCTATCATGTTTCTCCTCTGATTCCATCTCTGTGGGCTCACAAGTGATGAGAATGAAGCTGGTGGCAAAGCACAGCATTCCTCCTCCTAGTATGCCAGCAGTACTTAACTTAGAGCAGTTAACAGCAGATCAGTTCTCTGTAGCAGAGAAGGCAATTATTGTCCTGTACTCAGCACTGGTGAGATCTCCTTTTAGGAAATCAGAAACAAACTGGAGATTCCACAGGAGGAAGAAAGAGCAATTAAAGGTGAGAAAGTCTGTAATCAGAAAATCTTGAAAAAGCACACTCTTCCAAGAGAGAGAACAGAAAGAAATAATGTATCCTTCCTCCGCACATTTCTTAAGCAGTCGGTGAATAATTGTTACCACGCATTGGGAGGGTGAGGCAGGGAGCCTGCAGTGAAGGAGAGTTGCCCTCACCTTCCTCTTACTGATGTCCAGATGTGCAGAACAGGTCGGGTTCCTGTCCTACCAAGAATGGGTAACCACCAAAATAATAGGTGCAGCCTAGCAATATCCATCCTTGGCAAGCTGTGACCGAGCCTGACAGAGGAGCAACACTTTTCTGCCATTCTGTGGGAGCTTGTCACCATGACAGTACAACATACGCTGCTTGTGGCTTTGAGTATCCAAGAAGGTAGTGCCAAGGTAGAGTAGTTTTCTGACTGTGTCTGGGTCATGTGGGCTGTATTCCATCTTATATAGTGTTAAAACTTTTGAATTTTCACCTACATGCAGATTTAGTGAGTTCACCTTACTCTTCATTTAATTGCACAAAAAGTGCAATTTGAAACAGTGCCCATATTGCAATTAAGGCATAGCTCCAGTGTTTCATATCATGAAAGCATAAGCAATATTTTGACAGGATTGACAGTGGTCTGGTCTAAAAATGCTTCCCTGACCTCACAGCTACTTTCTGCTGCTAGGCTGCTCCTCCATCACCTCCCCAAACAAACTTTCGTGATTTGTCTGTGTGACTCCTTTTGAAGGCTCAGCACAGATCGCCCTTCTGCGACTCCAGTGAGAGTGACAAAATCTGCTTTCCGGAACTGCAGAAATAATCCTCCTGTGCTTGTTAGAAGGTCCCTGAAATAAACGGCCAGGGTAGGAGGCTAGAAATGAACTTCACCAAGGAGGCCTGCCTTTGGAAACTTTCTGCAGAAATGCTGCTTTTAATTGGGTGGGGTTATGAACTTGCAGACATCACATGCTGCCCACAGCCAGTTAATCTGCTGCACTTTTTCTGGTGGGATTGTTAAGAATCATTTGAGCAGGAGTATGCACAGCTTTTGACAATGCTCTGTGTATGTAATTTGCTTCATCATCAATTCCTCCACAGCTGTAGAGAATGCCGGGACTGCTTCCAGCCTCCTGTAACGTCAGCAAGAAAGAATCCTGCTCAGCTCTGTTGCCTATTTCTGCAACTCTGGAGCCCTGAGCACTTTCTGCCATGTGCAGACCAAATGTTGCTGTTGCATGTGTCACGTTATGCTATATACTGACGCAAAGCCCTGTTGCTTAACTCCTTGCTAAGGGAAGGAGCATTAAAATATGAGATAGCAAGAGAGGGAGAGAGCACACTGACCTTCTGTCGTATTTATTATCAGCAAAGTTGAAAGAGCTGTTGATGGTCATGGTGTGGCTGCTGCAGAGCCCCACACTAGCCATATAGGATTGTCTAATTACACCCTGCCAAATTCAGATCACTTTTTCAATTAAAAGTAACCCAGAAAGCACAATGACCTTTCTAGGCCAGCAGCATCTCTGGCAAAATGAATTCCGTTTTTAGATTACAGCAAGAGGGATGCTGAAATGTAAAATGAGGATTTGCTGTACCCAGGGTCAAATTTTCCAGTTTTTCTCGACTAAACGATCTAGCCTTTTATGCTCTACCTTCTCCCATATAGTACGGGCACACTATGGAAGGAATTGTGAGTTCTTTTCTTTTTCTTTCTGTATTGATCCAAGTGCATCTTTTGTGGGCAGCAGGGTTGGCAGGGGGAGGATGCAGGACTTGTTTGATAAAATCTTCATTTGTTGATAGCAAACAGAGTGCAAATGCTAGAATCCAAGCAACTTCTGTGGATATAGGCTGGTAAATGTTTCCATGTGATTTAATATGTTTTCTTCATACATAATTAAAGGTAAGTACAAGAAAACAACTGGCATTCGCTTTTGCTCATAAGAGATACAGGTTAAAGGATTAGTTTTCAAAAATGCCTCTGAGAAGTAATGACTGTATGAATGTGGTACTCTATAACTAAGGTATTTGGGGAATTGAAAGAGAATTGAAGTAGATTTTGAGAACAATGGCTCATACTTTTACATTAAGTAAGAATATAGCCTCTGTATAATTAAAAGTAATCACTGAACTACTGTTATTCTCTTCCTGTCTACAAAAGCTATTGTTTACTTAGAAGTGAAGAAAAAAGGAGTGGCTAGAGCTATGTGCAATATTGCAAAACAAAAAGACAGTTGGAGAGAATATGTTTGCCAATGAGTAAGATGTTGAGTGATTCACAACAGTAAACAGTCTCAACTCTCCTTTGATGTGAAAAATGCACTGTTAATACAACGTTTTTGTGTGCGTGTTGCTCAGAGCTGGGGAAGGCACCACATGAAGAAGAAATTTGTCCTGAAGAAGAAATTTTTGAGTTCTCAGCTGCACTCTGGGTTTCTTGCAGGTGCTCCAGGCAGTAATTATTCTGAAACCACCATGTTTGCATACATGGTTCGGCAGTTCAGAAGACATTTCTCACCATCAACAACCATCTTATATATGCTTCAGCAATGTACAGTAAAATTTGGTCAGAGTGTGTTGGATGGGATACCCACACCAAATAGCAGAGCTTTCTGGCAAGGAGAACCGCTGCATTTAGAGCCATAAAGGCGATACCCCCCTACTCCCACTCTCCCAGACTGTGCAGTACTCGAACTGGGGTTATTCTGCTGAAACAGAATATATGCTTTACTGTCTTCCAGGTACTGGCAGCACCAGGTACCCTGGGAGAATTTTCTTGTGTTTTCTCCTTCTCTCTGTTTTTGTCTGCTAAGGAGACAAGATGGGAAAGAAATACCATCAGCTACACATTGGGGACATATAGGCTCACCAACCTTTATGTATATTTAGTGTTTAAGGGGTGGAAGTGTGTTTTGAGAGCAAATGTTTTAAGGAGGCAGTTGTCATTCTAGCTGAACAGCTACAGTCTCTCCTCCTGCTGAACAAAAGCGTAACAATGTTTTGCAAGGCCTGAAAAGCATGAAAAGCAAATGCCCCTCTCTGAAATATTTTTCTCAATGAGATGTCTGCCAGTCATTCTGAAGAGCTCAGGCTGGCAAGTGAATGACACTGCTTATAATGATAATGAATGCTACATTCACATGGGACATGAACATCCAATAGGAAGTTCAGTGAGCCCTGGAAATTGAAGCCAGGTCTGGCAGAATACCAGGAGAATGTGTGCTGTTGACTCTTGAAAGGATCTGGAGTGGTTATGCAGACTTCTGAAGGATGAAGCCAGGTCTGATGACCTATCAATATGATCATACATTGGTGGGCCTGTGTATGTTTCTGAGGTGTTTGGAATTCCCCCACCTCTGTGTCTTACATTTAGCAATTAATTTTCAGGAGATAGAGCATTGTGTATTCACTAATGACAAGTTGCTCGTGAGTGAACTAGGAGTGTACTTAGTGTGCTGAGCTAAGAACCTTAGCCATCTATCAGATTGCTTCAGCTGTGCTAAATATTAAAGGCCATGACTTTTACAGAAGTTTTTACTTCCTCTTAAAAATTTCTTTATTACATCTTGAAGTTGTTCTCATGCTTCTGCTTTCCCCTGGTGGTGTGAAAATATCCCAGGAATGGTCATTGAGGCAGTGATTTTGCTTTGGCTCTTCCAGCCTGACTGTGGAGCCCTTTTCCACAGGCAGGAGGACTCACATCCTGACAACACAAGGGATCCCACAGGTGAAAAAAAAGAGAAGGTAAGTACCTGTTCTCAGTTCAGCCAGAGGCTAATGGCTGTTTCCTTCTCTTGTTAGGCTGGCAGCTTGCTTTTCTACTGCCAGTCTGTGTCTGCTGTTGAGTGAATGGCTTACACCTCTAAGCACACTGCTGTAACAGCTGAGCAGATTTAGAAGGCAGCATGGTATCCAACACAACTTACCTTTTTTCAGTGTACCATTTCAGCAGCAGGATTGGGATTGTTCAATGTTGATACTAGTTTTAAATTTAGAAATATTTTTTCTTTATCTGAGTACTGTTAGTGAATGGCTGCACCAGAGGACCAAATTATGGAGTAAGTGCTCAGATATGATGTTTTCTAATGAACAATACTTTAAATCATACCTCTGGAAGGACTCCACCTGGCTTTTAAGTGCTGAAAAAAACCATCCCACTAGAATCCTCTCTTCCTCTTCTTTTCCTATCCCCAGGCCCATCTTTCTCACCGGTCACCTTCCTCTCTTTACCTTCCCTCTGATTTCATGGAAAGAAGCATAACTATCACAAACTTGGGTGATAAAACCGGATGAAGACTTTGCACTGCCAGGTCAGGGATGGTTCTGTGAGGTTTAATTAAGAAAATGAGGGAAGAAGTGGCTGTGAACAAAGATCCCTGAACTTGTGTGCTTTGTACTGCTGAAGAATCCATGTGTGAGTTCCTGGTGGTGCCAGGTAGTTTGTTTGTCTTTGGCGGTTGTCTTTATTGTCTATGCTGGATGCTCTGCACTGCTTGAAGCCCAGTTTGTCATGTTGCACTAAGAGCAGTGCCTCTGCTTGGCTATTGCACTGGGGAGACCATGGCTCAGGCTGCCAATCCCAGCAGATGATCTAAAGGTGAGAGAAGCTCTCTGTCACACAACTGTCTGCACTACCCAAATGCAATGAGGACTGGGAAGCAAATATTTTGTCATTTCTGTGTGTCAGGGTAAAATTTATGTTTCCTACTGTGGCTCTGTGCCTATCTCTTAGGCTGCATCAAAGGTATGTAAGAGAGGACAGTGGGAAAGAAAGGGTCCCTGCCACTTGAGGAAAGAGTGTGTTTTCTAGGCAGCAGTAACATTTGGAGACTGATGCCCTTGCTATAGGGCATGGCTGGAGATCAAGGATGAAAATTCCATCCTTTTGGCAGGTTATAACATAGCTGTATGATCTGGAGACCTTCCAGATTTGTGGTGGAAGACGAAAAGGAAAGTTTCTTCCCTTTTTGTCTGTTCTTATCTTACTGCCAGGTATTTTTTCAGATGGACAGGGAAACAATAGTCATAGGAGCATCAGTGATGCAGCAACAGCTGCAAAAGTTCAGGCCAATGTCAGAAAAATCTGACACACACTTCTGGATGCTGATCGTGGTGTTTGGTATATCCAAGACACTGTGCTACAGAAACCTTTCATTTCCAAAGACGTTGGACTATTAATGCCATGTACCTGTCCTCTGCCAGCCTTGCTGTCTTAGCTGTTTTACCAGTGCTTGGTCTATGATTCTTGGGTGTAACAGGGAGTGCTGTCTTCTGAAGAAAACAAACTGTGGGCAAACTGTGACTTGCCTTTTGCCAAATATCCCTGTTTGCCCCATAGCTGTGTCAGCTGGCTTTAAAGCTGGTCCACATTTTAGGCTGATGATCTCCTTTGGGGCTGGAAGGAAATGTACGGGTTCATCTCCCATCTGACCAAATAATGACCTCTTCGTTCCTTGGCAATTATGCTTTCCACAGTGGCATGACTGTACCTCTTCCCTGCTGAAGTCAATGTTTGTACAGTCCCTAAATACATGCATATGGCCAGAGGTGCTCAGACAGCACTCTGTAAGGCTCTCTCACTGGTTTTCTGTGCTCTTCTTTTTTCATTTCTCCTGAGCTCTTCTAAAAGTCTTCAGTTCAGCACAAATTTAGTTTAAAGAGAAAAATAGCCATTGAGTGCTTCTCACCTTCATCCTAAGTGGGAAACTTGAGTTGTTGCAGTGCTGTAGATAATTTCTCTGTGGATTCTGTTGCCTGAAACTGCTCATGGGTAAAAAAACAGCGTTCCTTTTAAACCATTTTCACATCACAGTCATCACACCTCTCCAAAGCACTGCAAAGCTTCACAGAGTTCCATGTTTAGCAATAGACAGTACAAGCCTGTTGATGTTAGCTGCCACTGTGCAGAGATAACTTGAGAAAAGCATCATCATTCTTTCTCTGTGAGGTCTTCAGTCAACAAACAATTTTGTACTTTGTTGCCTCTTCTATGAACAGCACAAATGTGGATGTGCCATGCAGGAGGAATCTGTGAGGGTTAAGTGGCTTCTGTCTGCAACACCCTTCATAAGACTCAGTAGCATTCCAGCTATTCTGACAAGATAAATATAGAGTTGCATTTGTGATGGGAGTTTTAATCTCTGCAGTGTGATTTTCAAGGAGATTTGTCTTTAGATGGTCTTACAGATGTTTTGTGCTTTCAGCTTTATTGTGAAGTGTCTGCACTTTTACTCTGGACAAAAGTCATGTCATAACTAACCAGGAAAACCGCTTCAATGCCTCTTTTGAGGAGTTTGTGCTTGCTTTGATATAATTTCTCTCTTGTCCTGAATGATGTGATGGTGTATTATTGTGCTACTTTTTCAGAATGGTTGAAATGCTGTTAGAGGTGAAAGACATGTCTGCCCTTTTAATTCTTTTTGTGAGAAAGGCATGGACACCTTTCCTCTATCTTAAGGCAGATGTAGCCAACAACACTGAAAAGGACTGATGAAATAATGCAGACGTGAATTGAGTTCAGTGTTTGTGCTGTGTTTCTTTTGGAAGGATGGTGGAATTTGACAGCAGACTATCTCTGAATAGCAGTTGCCAGGAAGAATATTTAATGATGCTTCCATGAAAGTTACACTTTTTTTGAAACAAACAGCTATAGTGTAAGAAGAATCTGTGAAAGTTTTCTTATGTTTCTTTTTTTCCAACGTGGCCTGCATTGAATTGATGTCAACAACTTTTCACTGTATCATAATCTTCATTCTGATAAATAGGGCACTTTGGGTAACAAATCATTAAAAAATTTGTTTCATGAAGCAGCAAGACCTGTTTCTAGCTCTTCAGTTTCTTTTCATGCACCAAGAGGCTTCTCACTTTCCCTTAAACAAGTAAGTCTCCTTTTGCAAGGGGATATGTCAGTATCTCTTCAAAGCAGTGGAATTTCTGGTCAGCATGTGCCTCAAATATACTATCCCTGAAATATACTTGGGCTACCTGCGTCCCTACTCTTCCCTGTCTCCAGCTGACAATTGTGCTGTGTGAAGGGGCAGCAAAGTATCAACTCCAAGTTCCTGCTCCATCTCAGCACCCATCACACCACCCTAAGTATCATTTAAGAACTGAGAAGACTATTTTAGTCCTACTGGACGTGCTTGCTGAGACAGGGACATGCTGTTCTTGCATCCTGACCTGTGCCTATCCTTCTCCTTGAATGGCCCTGAACCTCACTGAACAGTGAGCTGTCCTTTCCTCGGCCATCCAAGCTGGAGATACAGCAAAAGGGCTGACTCGGTAGGATGCATGCTCTGAGACTGTTGATAGTTTTAGGTTACAGCCCTGTGATGTCTTGGGTTAAAGAAAGGGTTTGTAAGAATGAGATAATATCTAATAAGTTTCTGTTTTCAATGCTTAACAGCATTTTCTATATTGCCTTCCTTAAATGTTGCCTGCATGCTCCAAAGAAGTGTTGCAGCTCTGGAAAGATGTATACATGTGTGCAAGCTATTATATATTGCTGTAGACATTTGTGAACTGTTTCCTCCCTGGATTTTTTTTCTTTTTGTCCTCCTTTATGTAATCTGAGCTTGTGTAGTGTCATTTTAAAAAATGCCCGTGGAAAGATATGTGGAAGTCTATATAAGCATGTCCTGTTAATTGCTATTCAGCATAAAATCAAAGGCAAGTGGTGGGAAAACTAGTCACCCACACTTAGATACACAAACCCTAACAAGCAGGAGGTAACAAACAGTACTGAAGTTCAGAGATCAGTTTGCTCACTAGTCGGTGGGCAAGAACCACTCCTTGGAGAAAGTTAGACAGGAGAAATAGGAAACGAAGAAATGAGGCTACCATGGGCCTCAAGGAAAAGAGAAAACTTTGTATGGGATGTTTTTGAGTGTTGTAGGATTGTGTAAGAAATTTTTTTAGGGTGACAGTGGGAATGTGTGTTACTTATCATGAGATGCTCATGGGAAGGGCCAAAGCAGGAAGTATGTATCCATTATGGTGGATCCTAGAGGAACAGGTGTGGTAAATGGATGGTGTGGGAAGAGTAAAAGAGTGTAAAATAGGTTGTTGGCCACAGATCTTGTGTGGCTGAATCCTGCACCTGGTCACTGCAGCCTAGCCTGCCTTGGTACCAAACAGCCTCCTCCAATTTTCTTTCACCATCTCACTCTCTCTAAAGTGTGCATTTGTGTGGGTCTAAGTGCCAGAACACAGCCAAGGGACTGAAGAGCTGTCCTGGGTTACAGTATGGAGTGTAACCAAACTACGTATTCTACTACTATCTGCATTATTCCTGATGAACTGTTAGTGGTGGGTCATTTGCAACAGCAGCCCAGTGCACGCCCCACCCCCGAGACTGCAAGCTGGATGTTAGATAAGGGGAAGAGGCAAACCCTACAGCGCAGGGTAGTGCTTCTGTGTCTTAAATTGACACAGCCATGGTAACTACACCCATCCTAAGGGGGTCATCTCTGCCAATGGGCAGCTGTAACAACCTAGGCCATCAAGGACTCTCCAGAATGTCATATAACTCATAGGATTATATCATTCCATTGTGAAACTCCCCGCCCTGGGGGAGGTCCTGAACCTTCCTGCCTGAATCTGACCGTATATAATCTGGGCGCTTTGGGGATTTGGGACACCACTGCCACTGGACAGATTCAGAGGAGGACCAGACCTTCCACAGGATCACCGCTTTTGACAAGACTGCAACATCACTTCAACAGGACCGCAACCACCGCTTAATCGGACAGCAACCACACCCCTGACCAACAGGGTGCCAGGCTACACTTTGCTTTTGTGTGTTTAAACCAGTTTCCCTGCATCATTGCATTTATTATAATCTTTCTACTAGATTGTAGCTCCAATCTGAAATGTCTCTCAAGGTATTTGTGTGGGATTAATTTCTCGTACTGGTTTACTTTCAAACCAGCACAAAGTCACAAGGGCCCCATGTTTGAGGCGCCATCAGCTGGGAAAGAATAGGATGTGTACTATCTTTCCTAGAGGATTTCAGTTGTCTGTGTGTGTTTTTGTGCACCACTGCTGTGTGCACAAGCTATCTGGCAGTGAACTCAGGGCTGGACTTGCTCATGAGGAGGAGACCTGCAATGGGAGAGACCCACGTCAAAGATGATGACTGAGTAACAACACAGGGTTCATGTGAGACCACAATCTGTTCTTAAACAGTCATACAGAATGGTGTGAATCAGCATAGGATAAATGTGTGCCATTTGAGGCAAGATGTTAGCCCTGTGAAATAATACAATGCCAAACACAGAACCTGCCAGTAACAGCCTTTGATTCTCACACAAACAGCTTCTGTCATATCCCATATAACTTAAATATGTAGCTTGCCTTCACTGACCTGAAAAGAGTTGACAACAGAATCAGTGTCTTTATGTCTATCTGCCTATCCTGGGGGAGGAGAAGGGAAATGACTCTGTGGGTCCATTGCACCCTATGGGAGCCCATGGGTTAATGTTTTGAGAGAGTGGTGTTCCTCTGGAGTCAATACCAGAGCCAATGTTTTCATCAAGTATGTGGACGATGGACGAAATGCACTTGATGTCCTTCGTGGGTGGCAAATTGAGGATGAAAGCACATCATTAATACACTGGAGGTAGGGTTCCCATTACAAGAACTTTTTAATCTGGAGAAATGAACTGACAGACCCTCAAGAAGTTCAGCAAAGGGGAGTGTGAATTCCTGTGTATGACAGAATAACCACAAGCAAAAACAGGCTGGGTTCCAACTGAATAGGGAGGACCTTTGCGAAAAAAGGAACCCAACAGTAGACAGCAAGATGAACAAGAAAAAGAAGTATTCCCTTGTAGCATTTAGGGATAATCATGTACTGTGTTACATTATGAAAAGTGTAGTCAGCATACAGAGGAAAATATTTTTTCCCTCTGTTCAGCAGATTTGAGGCCTCATCTGGAATATTATGTAAAATTTTGGGCTCTTCAGTGAAAGTGAAATATTGAGAAGCTGGAGTGACTCCAGCAGAAGATAGGGATTAGGTTGAGGAGATTGGCAGATAACAAGGTTTCTGTTGGGAGAAGACAGATTTGTTTAGCCCAGAAGTGAAATACTAAGAAGCAGTCTAATTTGGGGGGTATTGTTTGACAGCTGTCTGAACATGATCCAGCAGTTCAGCAATAGTGTGGCCAGCAGGATCAGGGCACTGTATTCAGCACTGGTGGGGCCATACCTTGAGTCCAGTTTTGGGCTCCTCATTACAAGAATGACATTGAAGGGCTGGAGTATGTCGAGAGAAGGGCAATGGAGCTGGTGAAGGATCTGGAGCACAAATCCTGTGAGGAGTGGCTGAGGGAACTGGGGGTGTTTTGTCTGGAGAAGGCTGAGAGGTGACCTAATTGTCCTCTGCGACCACCTGAAAGGAGATTGTAGACAGAGGCGAGTTGATCTCTTCTCCCAGGCAACAAGTGACAGGATGAGAGGAAACAGCCTCAAGTTGCATCAGGGGAGGTTTAGGTTGCATATTAGGGAACACGTATTTTTACAGAGGGTTTCCAATCATTGGCACAGGCTGTCTAGGAAGGTGTGGATTCAGCCCTAGAGATATTTAAAAGATTTAGATGTAGCACTAAGGGACTTGATTTAGTGGTGGTATTGGCAGTATTGAAGTAACAGTTGGACTTGGTGATTTAAAAAATATTTTTCAACGTAAATGATTTTGTGGTTCTGTGATTCTTATTCCCGTCTTAAATTGTTCATTGGAAGGTTACAGAGAAGAAGGTGAAAGACTCTGGTCAAAGGTGCAGAGTGAAGGAACAAGGAACAACGGGAACAAGTTTCAACAAGGGAAAATTCTGACTGAACAAAGAAAAAAATTTCACCTGAAATCAGGATTGCCCTCGTACAGGGACCAGAATACAATCTACCCATGGAAATTTTCAAAATCAGGGTGTTACACTGAAGACCTCCAGATATCTCATCCAACATAAATTGTTCTGTGGTTTTCTAGGGATTCAACAAGTAGAGTTTCTTAATTTCTGGCATTCTCGTGCCATCATTGCACTGCGGGTATATGGCTTCCCTGAGTGCTCAGTGGTAGAGCTAGGGGTCTTCCACACAGCCTATATGCCCTCTGATGGTACTCCTGGTATGCACATGAGAAAGTTCTTGAGAAGACATTTGGACAGCATCAGCAGTCTTGCAGAATGACAATAATTGATTGCAGATATGAAAATGCTATCTATAGGTCACCCTTTGAAAATGAATGAAAGCAAACCCTAAGAGGTTATTTAACTCCCTAAACAGTCCCCAGACACATCTTGGCTTGACATGATTTTTTGCTGGGCACCCAACTACACCTGAAATATATTTTTATAAAATAGAATTGAATTTAAAATAAAATGTGAAAATATTGTCACTATTCATTTCTGAAGGTAAGTCTATATGGCATTCTGGAAGCAGATAAGGGGTCAATCATTCTGCGCTCTGAGCCAAAGTCAGTGTAGAAGCTGTATCATTGTGGCTAGATAAAAATCTGCCTAGGGAAGAGTCACCGCATAGGCATAGGACATTAACCTAGCCCCAGTAGCTTCAAGCTTCCAGTCAGCACAAAAGCTGCAAATCGACCTCTTTCTGCAAAACTTGATGAAGGTATAACTCATCTCTTATTCCCCAAGCAGGCACTGCAATAACTTGCTGGCAGTATTTGCACGTACTTTTATTCCCTTTATGCAGAAATGTAGTCTTTAAAGTTGAGGGATGTGAACCAGTTTACTAACCAAACATCTTTTTGAGATTTTTGTCATCTTCGCTATTTATAGGTATTTACTGAAAGGGACATATTGTTACAGAAAATGAATCAGGCCTTTTCAGAGAGGAAAGGGTGATGAAAGAAGATTAGGCAAGCAGTTTTTAAGAACTTCTTTTATATTTGATTGTTTATAAAGGGTGCAATTCCTTTATTTAGGTTTCATTGTTTATGGTTACTTGCCATGCTTCTGAGATACTTTTCAAGTTATAAATTGCTCATTGCAAGTATTTGATATTAAAGATTAGGTTTGATGTGTACTGGTTAATTTGGAGTGGTCACATGTGGGACACCACATGTCCCTGTTCCTTTTTATTCTCTAAATTGGAAATGTAGAACAAACACTTGCCATTCACACTGAAGCCTCAGTGTATGTTCTTCAATTTTCACATATATCTTCCTGACTCCTTTTATGTTGCTGCCAAAAAATTGTTTGTTTAGAATATGCAGAGAAAGCAATTATACAAGTTAATATGTACTGAAGTTATTTATTTGCTATGGATTGGCAATTCTGGTGTCCTGGTAAATGGAGATGGAGTTTTGATATTAAAGTTTATATGCTGTGCAAGCTTTGGCTGATTCAGCAAAAGGTCCTCCAGGCTGCTGCAAATCATTGAAAAAAATGTATGAAAGAGAATGAATTCCTTGCTGGAATAGTTAAGAAGCACCATTTCTGAAATTCATAGGTGTTGGAGTAAGCTTGCAGGAAAACTTCCCCACACTATTTTATAACATCACTGCACTTTGTTTTTATAAGATTTGGGGTCAAATGGCGACTTTACTATTAAGGAATGGGAGGTTGAGTTAAGAGAGATTTCAGTTGCTAAGGCAACCCGTCTCACAACAGTGCAATACTGCAGAAAATAATAACCATTGTTAAATGATGCAGTGAAATTAATGATCTTGAGGAAACATGTTCTGTTTTGATGTTTTAAGCTGCTATGAGAGCAGTCCATGACATGATAATAAGGTTGGTCAACATATTCCTCTATAAGCACCTGTTTTAATTTGTTTGCTACTTTCTTTTCCTCAAGGAAGAACAATGAAGACCTATCTTTTTTTTTTTACTTCCTCAGACTGGCTGTTTTGAAATGTTCCTTGGTTTTGGAACAAACATTTGAACTTTCTCTGAAATAAGATGTGGTATGTAAGGAAGATGAAAATAAAACATATTTACCTTTAAAAAAATCCTTAAACTATGTCATTGTTTCTTGTGTGTGCTTCCCTTACTTAGGTAAGGAATTTGTTGTTCAAGAACAGATTCATATTTTGGTAAAAAAATCAAACCAAACCAAACCAAACCAAACCAAACCAAACCAAACCAAACCAAACCACACCCACCAAACCACTATCATGTCAAAGTCTTTATTTCTTTTTGATATGCATCAAGTTGTTCTTAATGAACTGGAAAAGTGGCCTGAAAGCTGAAATTCAGTAATGAAAGAGAAATCAAATGCAGAACTGCAACAAGAAAATATGAGGTCACCCAAAAACACTGTGGAAAAGGATGAGGAGATGTCAGGGCCTTGGATTAGGTTCTCTAGAATATTTTGTTGAGCAAAAGCCAGATTTTGTCCTTGAATTTATTGATACTATGGTCTGTGAGACAGAAAAGACAATTCTTCTGCAATTGGTAAGGCAGTATTACAGTAACTCTTGAAGTTGTATACCAGGCTTTAAGAAGATACAGACAAATTGGAGAGATGCAAGAGGAAAATGTTAAAAGACTTAGAGAAAGCATGAGTTCTGAAGAAAGGCTTGAGTTTGATCTAGAAAAAGGAGTGATTGAACAGGACTTGGTAAATCTTCAGAAGTATAGAAAGGGTTGAAGAGGATGATCATCAATTGTACTTTTTAGCCAAGCAAAGCAGAACAAAAAGTAATTTGTTTAATTTTTAGGGACAGAAATACAGGTTAGGTGTTAAAAGCCTTTTCATAATTTTGCCATCACTACATCCTGAAGCAGTCATTAAACAGGTGTCCTGAGAAAGTGGTGGACCCTGACCCACTGGATGCTTGCCCGTATGTGCAAATTAGAGAAATATTTTTCAGGGGTAGTTTTGATGTTGTTCTGCTTTGGGGCTGGGTCTTTTTATTACTGTGTTATTGTGTGCATTATTTAAATACACCACAACCTTACCAAGGTAGTCTGCCCTTTGAATACTCCATAATACAAATGCTATGAATTTAGGAATATCAGAATTGCTGGCAGCAAGTACAGTTTCCCATTCAAATGGTTTTCTCATGTGATATTAATCCTTAACAGAGGAACACAAGAAGTCATGATATGTGTAGAAAGCAGCTGAAAAGACGGCAATCATTTGTGGATCAGGAAAAAGAGTGAAAAAGAAAGAAGAAATTCCAGCCTGGCTGAGATTTCCAGCACCTCCTGGAGTGTCGTGACTGATACGACACACACCTTGACCACACAATTTACCTGGATCTACAGACAGAAAAGTATGGGCACAAATGAGGCCTGAAGAGTAGTAATTTAGGAGTTATGAATGATACTGGATGCCTGCCCTTGTTCCTCTAAGAAAGGTGTATTTTTCTTGTGCTAAGAGCTGGACCTGTTCAAATTAGCCCTGCTTGCAACACAAGGCATTGATTTAATTTAATGCTATAAGCCTCTTGTCTGATGAAGTTAGCTGAAATACTAGCTTGTTTTTCTTTTCTTTTACTATCATGATTGTTTGTTTCTAAGGCATGTTTTTCCCTAAGTATTTTTATTTCTTCCTCTGCAGACTTTTAAAATACAATCTTTCTTCTCAGTCTCTCCCACTAAATTCCTTGTTCATTTCTAATGTCAGCTACTGTAGGAGCCACCTACCAAAGCCCACCTAATTGTTAGTCATCTCCCCACACCACCATCTGCAGGCCATGCCATTCATGGCATCAAATCCCTGCTCACCATATTTCAGTTACTCATATCTTCCTTTCAAGGTATGGTTTACTTGGATGCTGTGTTTCTTCTTCCTCCTTCCTGCACACCTCTCCTAATTAAACCCATTTTTCTTAACCCCAGTCTTCAAAGTTACAAGCAAAAGGGTTGGTTGGATAATAAGAGAGATGGTCTAGCAACATGGTGTGCAACAGCTTTCATCTTTCATTCCTGAGATCCAGGTGTGCCTGTATGGTAATGGCTAAGCAGTCCTCCAATTACTAGAAACATAGACACAAAGTATCATCATATCCTGAGTTGGAAGGAACTGCACAGGACAGCCCCAAGAATTTCACCATGTTCCTGAGAGCATTGTTCAAACACTTCTTGAACTCTGCCAGGCTTGGTACTGTGACCACTTCCTTGGGGAGTACAACCCAGTACCCAACTACCCTCTGGGTGAAGAGTTTTTCTTTCTAACCAGGCATTCCTTCAGGTCCTACTGCTAGTCTCCAGAGAAAACAGATTAGTGGTTGCCCCTCCTCTTCCCCTCACGAGGAAATTGTAGACTGCAACAAGGTCTCCCCTCAGTCTCCTGCAGGCTGAACAGACCAAGTGACCTCAGCCACTCCTCATATGGCTTCTCCTCAAGGCCTTCACCATCTTTATTGCCCGTATGTGGACACTCTCTAACAGTTCAATGTCTTTTTTATATTGCGGCACTCAGAACTGCCCCCAGCACTTGAGGTGAGGCTGCCCCAGTGCGGAGCAGAGCAGGACAATCCCCTCGCTTGCCCGGCTGGTGATGCTGTGCCTGATGCACCCTAGGACATGCTTGGCCCTCCTGACTGCCAGGGCACTGCTGGCTCATACTCAACTTCCCATTGACTAGGACCCCCGTTCCCTTTCCACAGGACTGTTGTCCAAAAGCTTTTGAAATAATAGCTTTTGAAATTTAATAATTGCTGGCTGTTATTCTTATACAAGCTAATGACTGTTTCAGGGCATTATCTCAATAACATATCTCAGATCACAGAAATGACAGACTCATAGAATCATTTGGGTTGGAAAAGAACTCTAAGATTTTTGAGCCCAACCATTAACACACTGCTGACAAATCTTCCACTAAACCATGCTGCTGAGTGCCACATCTACACATTTTATAAGCACCTTCGGGGATAGTGACTCAGCACTTCTCTGGACACCCTGTTCCAACTTGACAACCTTTTGCTGAAGAAATTTTTCCTAATATGTTTACAGTGAGCTGAGAGGCTCAACAGTTTCTGGATCTTGACGTTTTCAGTCATGTTGGACATTCATTGGGAGATGCAGTATTGGCTACAAGTGCTAATGGAATGGAAACCGATCATGTATAGCATTTCAGGGGTAGGCATGTCAGCAACAGGATAAAGCAAAGCATGACTATGACCTCCTGAAAACTGGAGCAGGCAAGTAGTCCGGGATGGACTGTAGCTTTTTTGATTACAGGGAGGACTGTGCCACTGTACTGGAAGAGTGGACAGTGAGGTGGATTGAGAATTGGCTGAATGGCAGATCCCAGAGGTCCATCATCAGTGGCACAGAGTCAAGGTGGAGGCCTGTCATTAGTGACGTCTGACGAGGTTCAGTACAGGGCCCAGTGTTATTTAACCTACTCACCAGTGACTTGGATGAAGGGGCAGATGCCTCCTCAGCAAGTTCACTGATGACAGTGAAAAGTCCAGAGGACTGGTCTGTACTCCACAGGGCTGTGCAGCCCTTCAGAAAGACCTCAACAGGCTGGAGGAATCAGCACAGCAAAACCATCTGAAATTCAACAAAGGCCAGTGCAGGGTCCTGCACCTGGGGAGGAACAACCCCAGGCACCAGCACAGGCTGGGGGTGACCTGCTGGAAACCAGCTCTGTGGAGAAGTCCTGATGGACAACAAACTGTCCACGAGCCAGTAGTACCCTAGGGCCAGGAAGGCCAATGGGATCCTGGGGAATAGGAAGAGCATTGCCAGCAGGTCGAGGGCTGTGATCCTGACCCTCTACTCAGCCCTAGTGAGGCACATCGGTAGTGCTGTGCCCAGTGCTGGTCTCCTCAGCACAACAGAAACAAGGAACTACTGGAGAAGGTCCAACACAGGGCCAGGAAGATGACGAGAGGACTGGAGGATCTCTCTTATGAAGAAAAGTCTGAGGGAGCTGGGCTAGTACAGCTTGAGGAGAGACAACTGAGAGGGCAGCCCATCAATCTCTGTGAGGGCAATGTCCCTGAGTCCCAATGTATGTCAGTATCTGAAGGGAGGTTGTTAAGAGAATGGGGCCAGTTTCGCTCCAGTGGTGTCCAGCAGCAGGACAAGGAGCAATGGGCACAAGCAAAACACATGAAGTTCCTTTTAATATGAAGAAAAAGTTCTTCACTTTGGGGGTGAAAGAGCACTGTGGAACAGACTGCCTGGAGAGATTTGAGAGTCTTCTCTGGATATATTCAAACCCCATCTTGATGCAATCCTGTGCAATGTGCTATATGATGACCCTGTTTGAGCAGGGAGGCTAAAATAGATGACCCCACTGATGGTCCTTTTAAACCCTACCCATCCTGTGATTCTGTGGTTCTGTTTTAAACAGGCAAAGGGGCAAGGTGGCAGCAGATATGAAAATTCATGTAATGTAGGGAGAAGAGTGTAACAAGTGGCACGCACAGCTGCTTGCCTGTGACATTAGTCAGACAGGTATGGGTTCAGCTAGCAGGAAGGTCAGACCATTACCCTCCATTTAATGACTCCACCAACAGTGAGAGAGAGGATAGCAGTGGATTTTGCCTATGTTATGTGGAGAGTATGATCAGCTTTACTGGAAAGCAAAGCAGAGGGCCAAAGAACCTCTTCTGTCTCACTTGCTGATTCTGTTAGACAGCCTGATCTGAGCCATGTGTCCCACTTATGCATGGATGTCTTCCCCGACTTTCTGGAATCAGAATCATGCAGGAGCATTCCAGGCAGGACTGCTGGAAAGCACCACATTTTACCTGAATGCTGGGAGCTTGTAGAGACTTTGCTCATTTTCATTCAAGGGTGAGATCCTGAGGATCAGAAATGAGAATAATTTAGCAGTATGAGAGTTTTGGAAGGACATGTGGAGATCCTTCTCTTCTGCTGTCTGTGGGAGGGAGGGTGAGCAAAAGACAGCTTATTTTAAACATGAACTAAGTGATTTTTACTGACTTCTTTGAAGAAAGAAAAGACACATTTGTTAGTCTTCCTGAGTAATTTAAAGTGACAGAATCTGGTGAGAGACAGCAACATTTTATTAGGCATTAAATACTGAAAAATATCTCACAGTTGTAACCCTGAGACAGAAATAGAGGTGCAAAAATTTTGTAATGTTTTGAGTGGCTTGGTAATATCAGCATATTCAATCCTCTTTTCAAAAATATGTCAGCCATCAGTGAAAGGAGTGTGGCGGGTGAGAAGACTGGTTTGATCAGGAATGGAGAGGCTTTTTCTGAAGTTTCTCCTACAGCAAAGTGGCCTTTACATCTCAGTCTGGAAGAAGATAGAGACGGAAGGGAGATCTTCTGCCCATTCTTGTTGTTATACCCAAATCTAACAACACTTGGAAATAAGTTTCCAAATAATTTGTGTATTTACTGAAAGCAATACCTGAATCACACACTGTCCACAGGGAAACAACATGGTGTTTTACAAAAGGGGACAATGAAGCATAGTGCTTTACAATCTTAGAAGCACTTCAACATGGTAAAGAAAAAGAATATCAAGAAATAGGTAATGATAGGGATTGCAAAAAGGAGAGCATAAGAACATTTTCAATATGGAGAGGTTTTAGAAAAATTCAGTCCAAACAATGTGCCAATCAGCTATATCTACCACAGCATGAGAAACATTGAAAGGCAATTCTGTTGTTGCTTCCCACAAGGGCAACAACTTTCCCAGCATGCTGCAGGGAAAGAAGTCTGGGTAGGTCAGTGTTTTGCTGTTGCCTTTCAGGGTAGAGATTAAAGTGCCTTGCTGCTGGGTCTCTGGTTGGTAAATGGCAGTAACACAGCCAGGCAGACTGTCAAGCATGAACTCTGAGCTGTTGTTCATGTAATGGTACCAGCTGCTCTGTGTACACATGTAGTTTGTCAAGAGCATGAATCAGGATCTCAGAGGCAGCAGCTTGCAGCTGGCACCATGAGGACCTTAAAGTGAGTTCTTGTCATATAAAACACCACTATCAGCCTCTCCTTCACCCATGAATATAGAATCCAACCTCTCTGCTTATGAGTCCCTGCTGAAATTTACTCCCATGGTGTTGATAAGGTATGGGAAGCATGTCACCCTTCCTGACTCAGTAGAGATACACCCGAGCGAGCTTTTCTTTTGGACAAAAAAATACTCATTTTGTGTAGCCAGACTAAGAGCTTCCATAAACGCATGTGTGCAGTCCATTTATGTTGTAAGTTGCAAGATTTATGCAGACTGTGCAGGAAAGCAGTGATTACTTGAGAGATATTTGGTGTCAGCTGAATGGTGATGACAGATTGAATCTGTATGCCTTCCATTTCTCTTTTATCTCCTTCATCCTACTTTTTGGTTACTTTTGGGAGACCAGTGCCCAAAAAAGATGCCTGTATCTCTTCATGGAAAATTGGAAGCATTTTGGAGTGTGCCTACCCCGTGAAATGAAGAGGCATTGATATTATCTCAGGTCCGGAGATGTTATGCAGGTGTGTTAAAACAGCCTCTATTTGAGGACAGCTAGTCTAACCAAACAGTAGGATGGATTAGCCAATGTAAAGCAGCAAACTAAGCTGTCCTCTGTACTGCTGTTGTCTCAGGTTTCTCCATAAGCTACTGCATCATGCTGCATAAGCTCATCCTTGCCTGAGATTGATGGGAATTGGGTCAGGCCAGTACTGCCAGCCTGAATAATTTTATGGCAAACTGTGAAGTTTGGGGATGTTTTCACAGCTTTCTCAGGAAGAATTTGATGGAAAGGTGCCACAAATCTGCCCTTATTCAAAATCGGTCACCCTCGGTAGGTTACTGTAAGACAGAGCCAAGTCAAATGGCTGCTCTTCTCCACTTATGTCCTGAAGTGTACCATCCATTTTCAGCTGTGTTGAAGGGATGCCCAAAGGCAAAAAGGCAGCTACTCCAAGCTTGGGGAGGGTGAGATGTTGTGGGGAGCCTAATATGGAAATGTGAAAGGGTGTGAGTAGTACTGGAGGGGAGAGAATGAGAGAGAATGAGAAGAGTTGAGCTTGGAAGAAGGGCTGAGTGTAGCAGGGCAGGTTACTGGGTCCTTGCCCAGAGAAGAGGTATAGAAATGTGGCATTGTCACCCTCATTAGCTCTGTGTGGGGCGGGCAGGCAAGGCAGGAAGGATGAAGGACACAGGAGGGATACTGGTTCTCACAGTGGTGGGAGGAGAAAGGTAGAGGAACAAAATGTCTTTCAATCTGTTTGGGAAATCATAATTAAAAGATTTGAAGCAATTATTAAAGGTTCAGGTGAATAGAAATTATGTGCTTTGAAAGTATAGGAATAGATGATTAAAATTACCCACAGACTGTAATTATAACTCCTGCCCTCTGATCAGATTAAAGTGTTTCCAACAGGTACAAAAGTGGCAGCTATTGTAAAAATATTGTTTTAGTCTTACATGTAAAGAGCTGTGCAATTCACACAAGACTTACCAGAAAAATTACTTGAAAACTGGATACATGAGGATAAATATTTCTTATGGTAGTTATGGCTGTTCATTTTCCTTCTGTTCTGTTTGTACTGGAGGGAAATTTGAAGGTAGGGTGAAAATGGGGGGGAAACAGGAACTGTGAAAAACAAAGAATGCTTGTTTCAGTGCCTTGGAAGGGTAAATGGAAGGGAAACAATTCCATAATCAAGCACCCAGGCTGAGTCATGGCTACTTGCATATCACTTATGTCTGACTTTGGAACTGAACATATTACACACGCTTCAGCAGAGGCATAAGGAGGCACAGCCATTTTAGAGGCTAGGCCGAGGCCTGTGATCCGTGTTTCCTCTTCTCTTGCTTTCAATCCCAGAGTGATCATAAGGGTTTCATGGACATGCTTTCTCTTGTCATAGGGGAATCTGGATAGCTGGCAGTACGGAGGATGCCGAAAGATGACCTTGTTGAAGGCAATGTTTCCACATTCTTGCAGATGTCAGACATGGATCCCCTTCTCCCTTCCTCAAGAGTCAGACATTACCCTGTGTCTAGACTACAACACTTTCCATGCTCCTGCCTGTGTTTCCCACTGTGTTCTGGAGATGACTGGCAGTTCCCTGCCAGGGCAGTACACAGCTGCTGAAAGGACCAGACTCAGGTGTGGACCTGAGTAAAATTATCTTTCATGAAAAGCAAATGATGTAGCATTCATCCATGTACTTGTGCAGTCCAGACTCCTCACAGTGTCCCAGCTCTTCTCTGATAGACAGTTACATTAGAAAAATGAAATTTGAACACAACTTTGGAGGCGGTGCAGAACGTGGGTCATGTGAATTTTCCACCTGAGTGTCTTCCATTATCTGTGTTCAGTGAGGGTGAAAGAGAAAGCAGAACTCTGACATTGTCAGTGTTATGCAGATTGTGTTTTCATAGATTTTACTTTTGAGAGTGGAGTGACTTGCCAAACCTCTAAAGTGACATGTGATTTGGAGATAAATTTCCATATGCTGTTTAAACCTTGTCACTATCACAGTTCACTTGTCATTTATACAAAGAATACTCATACCTAAGGTGGAAATATCAACATGCAGAGTTACTACCTTGCAGATACTGTCATGCTGCAGATCTCTTGTCCCAATCCACTTTAACTTTGTTGCAGTGTTAGATGTAATGCCAGGATGTAATAGCTAACCTGAAGTCTATGAATAGGGATTTATGAAGTCCTCTTTTATACAGTAAAAGAAAACAGCTTTAGCTGGGTAATTAATTGCTCAGTGTCTTTGCGTCTCAGCAGCCACATTCTAATTCTTAACTTTCTCATTTCACTTTTCCCATCTGTTCTGTAAATGTATTTATTACGCCTTGACCTATTTGATCTTTGTTTTGCATTAACATTGATTTGAATATTACAAGGTCTCTGTCTCTGAATCTGGTTTCCATAGCAGAACATTTTTAACCTTTTCTTGAATGAGGTTCTTTGTAACTCTGGGTGTATCCCAGAGAAGGAGGGACAGTTGCTTGGATCTTAAGTGGAAGAGACAGTCACATAAAGATTGACAGGAACAACCTGAAAGGCCTGTGAAATATTTGTTAGGTCCTTGTTTATATGACTACAATGCTCTTGGCATTTCCAGAATTTGTGCCCATTCAACTATTGAACTTTGAATTTTCTGTTTTGCTTTAATGACACCAGATCTGAGATGTGCCTTCTGGTCCATTAAAAGGAATGAAGAAAAATCAATATTTCAGCATTTAATTGTAATTGTATACTTAAAACTACTTTTGTTATTTTGCTTTAGCTTTCCAACCTGGAAGTATAGAAAATATTTTTAACCAAAGGATAAAATATAACTATGCCCTGAAAGATCCTATTTCTGACATGCAATTTTACTGTTGCTCTTGCTTTTGTTTCCTCCCTTAGCAAATGTTTTGCACCAGTATTGTCTTATTTCTGTCTCATAACTCCTAATCAGAATGAGAACTCTCTGGGAAAAGAGTACCAAGCTGGGATGAGTGGTAAACAGGAGCAGGAAGATGTGTCACTATTTAACTTTTGGGCTCCTGGGCATCACTGTAGTACAAAAAAAAAAAAAAGAAAAGAAAAAAAACCAACAAAAACAAAAAACCCAATCAAACAACAACAAAAAAACCCAAACAAAAAACCAAAAACAAAAAAACCCCAAACCAAACAAACAAAAAAAAACAAACCCAAAATTGCAATCTAGTCTAGTCTAGTGAGAACACTAGATATCTTCCTGCCCTAAGTCCCATTGAAAACAGGCTAGATCTGATTTTCTGGCAGTCATGGAACAATGAGGAAGCAGTATGAATGTTAGGACCTTTCATTTTGCTGGTCTAAGGTACCAAAGGCAATTTAAGCTCCGAGGGAAATGGCTCAATTATTTCCTGCCATGTATTTATAGTCAAGTAATTATTAGCAGTGAGTTTTATTTATTTAGATTGCCTGAGCAGAAAGAAGCCTCATACACAGGATTGTCGTGGGGAGGTGAAACAGCCACCTGAATACCCTCAGTTAGTTCCGCTTGAACACAAAAGGTCTTTGCCCCTGAAGAGGCAAGCGTGTGCACCATTCAGGAGAGAATGTCTCATCACAAAACTGTGGCAGGAATAGGCAATGGAGTACTTTGTGGGATTGCTGCTCTTAAATAGTTTCCAAAGGGAGAAGCAGTCACACTAACCACACCATAGCAAAGCACAGCCCATTGTCCTGAAGGCAAAGGAGCAAATGAGGAAACTGGGGCAAGGAATGCTCCTGGAAGGATGTTTGCTGGGATGAACCTTTACAGGCCAAGGTTAAGTAAAAGTTTAAGGACATGAGTTGTGTATTCAGCTTTCCAGTGTTTAACCAGCCTCTGTGTACAGTGCCTGTGTGGGCACAAGATTTCATCTCTGTTAGGCTACAGACCCCTCACCATACTGCCAGTCTTCCTTAGTTGCGTTTGATCTCATCCTGTCTGTTGGATCCCTTTTATGGACAATGATACCATTTCCAACCTTTTTGGACAATGGTATACTGGCTAAAATCTGCTGGCATTGCACTCCCAAAGACAGGAACTGGATGGGCTTTGACATCTTGAGGACATTGTGACAGGTCTTTGTCTGTTTAGTGAGTCGCAGTGGAGAGCCATGTCAGTGCACCTCAGGCTTTGTCCTGCACAAGGCATCACTTCTTGGTGGAATATCCCTGTCTGTTTTACCAGAAGGAAGTGGGAGATGACAATGTCATGGAAAGCAAAATGAGGTGAAACAATAACCAACAATCCTAAATGGAAGTTGCTGGCAAAAAAAAAAAAAA
>VZRN01005093.1:145067-202628 GCA_013397935.1 Dasyornis broadbenti
AAAAAAAAAAAAGGTGCCCCTGTAGGTTTTTCTTGTGAAAATATATGTGGGTCAAAGATGCTAGTGACCCTAGGGATGAATGAAAAGAGAGTGGGAGAAAGCAAGTGCAGAAGGTCATTATGAAGGTCCTCAGAGGAAAAGGGAGAAATGTATGAAAACTTCGAGTCACATGCAGACTGTGTGAAAATCCTCTGCTGATTTTAACAGGATGGATTTTTTTCTGTGTTGCCACAATGGGATTGCTTTGGAGGTCATGTCACAGAAAGTAAGGCTATTGTGTGGGAGTCATAGCGTGAGACTCATCAACCTCTGTAAGAGACAAAATGCAAAGGAAGGGCAAAATAGCTGGGTTTCTCTGTGAAGAAAGTTTAGGAAGCTGAGAGGACTGGGTAAGTCTTGTGTGCCTTGGCAATACCACATGGGTGTGTCCTCCCTCTGCCAAGGGCTATCACCATAGGGCTGCCTTGCCAACATACAAGTGACGGTCGGTCTCTTGAGGTGCATTGCTTTCACTTGTTCCAGTAGCCTGGGAGTCTGGGATGGGCTGTGTTTGGAAGTAACGAGCTTATTTGTGCAAACTGGGTGAGTCTGCCTCCCACCTTTTCTCTCTGCAGAATGCAAGCCCACCCTTTGCATCCTAGATGTTTCTCAGGGGCCTGGTGCTGGCTTCCTGAGCTCTTGAGAGCTTTATCTCATGTTTTCTGACTGACCTTTATCATATCATAAATTTGAGACATCTTCATATATGCCCTCTCTTTTTTCGTAACAATAAGGACTACAAAAGGATAATTAAGGGAGAGAAAAGCTTCCAGTAAGTCATTAGTTTGTAATCATTACCACTTTTTTTCTCCCGTGCAATGATTGTTTCCATGGAGACTGGAGCAAATCGGTGGCTACAAGTGTGCATTCTGCTGGTCCCTGTTTCCACAGAAACATGTACACTGGATTACCAGATATTAAGTTACTCTTGTCCAGCCAAACATAGTGGAATGATTCACAAGTAACAAGGCTCCTTCTAATTTTGTGCTCAGATACTCAGTCGCAGCGAGTCTGGGTGTGGCCGAGTATCTCACAGCGATCCTTTCACAGTTACAGTGTGCTAAACCCAAAGGGTTTTGTTGAAAATAGGGTGGGATTACCAAACCGAAGACACCACAGAACATTGCAACCTAGAAAAGAGCAGTGGTGTAATGTAGCCAATAACAAATGCTGATTGCTCTGCCTCTAGAGACTGCTCTATCACTGCATTTGGGTGCCACCCTTGGTAGGCTGCAAGGGCCCTGTACGCGTGCACAACACACGTGCCCTCATGAAGGGCATCCAACACAGCCTCAGTAAAAGGATTTCCCAGAGACATACACTTGTGCTCTTCAGAATTTGGGGACAGCTACTCCATTATTTTCACTGCAGAAGCTTTTGGATGACCAAGCAAATAATCTGCTTAGATTACTTGTGTCTGCTGCTACAAGTTCTCCCTTTGTGTTGGAGTAACTGCTCGGTTTGTCTTGCTGGCTGGTACAAAGACAGCCTGCATTTAGGAAGTAGATAGCTGGCTAATGTGAGCTTCAAGTTGGGTAGGGAATATACTGTAGTGTACAACATTGTCAAAAATTGAGTTTATTTAGGTGCCAAGAAAATTAAGGTTTGACTTAAATTCTTATCAACCCTTATATAAACTGCTTTATATGCAACAGATAGTTACTAAACAAGTTGGTCTCTCATGTGGCTATAAATATACAACATTTTCTATTTTTTTGTTTATAGGATTTCTGTCACTGAAAATTGTTCATTCTGTCTAGAAGATGCACATTTTTTATTGCAGTTTTTCGACTCTTCAGACAAACTTTAAGAATAATGCTCCTGGCATAGCAGATCACTAGAGAAGGGTTTGGAAAATGACACCCACTCTGGCTAACAATGGCTTCAATTGGGGCATCACATCAATTTCATGTTGATCCAATTGCATTTCTTTAGAAATAAAAAAAGAATTTATTTTGATATTTGAGATGTGGTTTTAATGTGCTGGATTGTCATTAATAGCCAGTTTAAGGACCATTGTGAGATTAAAAAGTATCTCACAAATCTGATCTTACCTTTAAAATGGTGTTTGCAATAATTGTTGGGTCAGGTATTTTTTACTTCATTCCAGAGAAAGACAGATATGAAAGCCAGAAGAGACATCCAGCATCCAGACTGCTGCAATGGAGATGATATGCTTTTATCTATTACTGCTGTATATAGGACCATAACCTTGTGGAATAAGCTTCCCTTGCCAAGAAAATATTCTTTCTGAATTTGAAGCAAAAAAAAGGGGATCTACTGCTTTCAGAAATGGCTTGTCCTGATGGTTAATCATCCTTGCTGTAACAAATTGTTCCTTGTTTCTAATTTGTCTGACATTAACTTCCAGCCAGTGAGTTTATGCATAGCTTTTTTATCCATTTTAAAAATCCCTTCAATATTTGTGATTTTCTCTCCATGAATCTGCCTGTACTCTGTAATCAAGTCACCCCTCTGTCTTCTGGATTTTTTTTTTTTTTGTGATAAGATAAGCAGCTCAGGCTCCTTGAATCACTTACACAGTAAGGCTGTCCTGAAACCACAATTTCTTTTCTCATGAAAGTGTCTTCAATTTTTTTTTTTTTTTTAAACATCCCTTTGCAAGTATAAGGAAATCTATTTTTAACATGCCTTTAAAAGCATAGACAAGTGAACAATTTATGGGATTCTGACATTGAACTCATCAGTTCTATTTAGAAAGCTGGAAAGACCTCAGTGCTAAATCCTATTCCCTCATTCATACACATGGAAACCCATTTACTTGTTAAATATCATGTTGCACAAGGAGTTTATGCACAATTCTGCCTGTTGTTAGTCCTGAACCTTTTTTGCCTTCTTTCAGCATACAGTTTGCTGATGTGACTTAGGGTCTTTAAGCTGGCTGGTGGTACCTGTTTAAATCAGACAATACCTCTAAACTTGAAGATCTAAATTTTGCCACCCAAGCCTCTCTCATTTGTCCAGTTTTATGGGGAATTATGGATGTCTAGACATGGGACTTGCTCACAGAGCTGCTCCTGGGGACTCAATGTGGTACTGGGTCTGAGTGACCAGGTGCTGCTTGTCATCGTCTGGCTTCAAAGACTTGGTCTTCCTAGAGGCCTGGCAAAGAAATCAAAATGTGCATAATACATGTGCTCTGTACTGAGGAGTTGTACAGCTGCAGTGCAGGGAACTGGAAATGCTCTTCACATTGGAGTGGTTACCTTCCCTGGAACCATTACTCATTTATTTGCCTTCCCATGTGTTACACTGTGCAGCCTTTCATCTTCAGCAAAGAACATTAATTTCTTTAAAAGATATTCATTTTAAGTGGGTGTATTCTATTTTTGACACATCCATTTCATATCATTAGAATATCACCCTGCAGTGCTGGGGTGTATTTATTTATTTATTTTTAATTTTCAATTTCTCTCATATCTGCAACCGGCTGTCACTATGGCATCTTTTCTCCACGTGAGTCAGGAGCAGAGCTGATTTTTCAAGTCATCTGTATCTTCCATGTGTCAGCTGTCAGCTCTACACCAACAGGGGTGGAACAAAGTAATCAGCTGCAAATTGCTTTGGGGCTCTGCTGATGGGCGAGGCATGGGCTTCTCCCACATCCCATGGACGCTGGGAAGCTCAGTGGAACAGCTAACTAAACCCACTGATCTCTAGCTGTTGCAACCCAGAACACAGCCATAGCTGGCGGCTGAAACTGAATCTGGCTGCCTCATGCTAGGCTTTGCTTAACCACCTGACTGTCAGGAGATGAAGGAGGAGTGCCCAGTAGGGCACACAACCTCTACCGTCCATATAGAGAGGTGTTCAGGTGCCCTTGACCCTAGTGGAAACGGCATACAGAACACAGCTTTCCACAGGAGAAAAGTGGGCCGCTCAGGGCTACCTCTGTGTCTTAGAGGTCTTTACTAACCTAAATGTTTCCATGACTCCCACATCACTCTGTGTCTGCTGTGCTCCTGCAGTTGCAAGGGGAAGTATGCAGAGGCTCAATTTTCCAGTAAATTTCTCCATAAGGAAAATAACCCTTTTCTTCCTGGATGTCTGGAATGAACTGCAAAATATCTGAACCACTGGTTACTGCAGATTGAAGTTTGAATGCAACGATCAAACTTGTGAGATTAATAATTTTGTTATTGGCTTTCCGGGGTGGGCTTTTGTTCTCCTGCTGATGGCTGCCTGAACAATATTCTGGACTAATGCCCACTGGACTAGAGTCCAGTGTCCAGTGCTCCGCTTGCTGGCAGCAGTCCTTCTGTTCATAGAAAAACTGATGATATGAGATGCAGAAAAAGAAATGTTTTAGAGTCAAAAAAAGGGAAGTGATGGGTACTCTTTGGACCAGAATTTAGAATCTGAATGGGAGAAATGAACAGCTGGAGACATTTGTATATGTGTTAGATGTAAAGTGTTTGAAGTGTTTACACAGTAAAAAACATAGTAAGAAACCAAATGATTCCTTCAGCTCCAACGGCTGGACAAGTAATTAAAAAAAAAAAAAAAAAAGGTTAAATAACTTACTCTAAATCCATGACCAGTTTTTGCTGAATTAGTTTCTAAGTGCTCTCTGGTGCTTTTCTTCACCTGTCAGGTTTCTTTATGGTAGCAGGGTGATATAAGCAACAGGCTGTCCCTAGCCAGCTTGGCCTGTGCAGGAGGCAGGACTCTGGGAGGTTCCCAGGCAGGAGAGGGCAGTCACTCTGTTGGAGCTCAGCAAACTACTGTTTGATAAATCTTTGCTAATTCGGAAGGAGCATATCTGGCACAGGCAAACTGAAGTAACAGGTGAAACAGCAGTGCATGATGTCATTTAATTTAATTCCTTTTCATAGGATGGCTGATTTGTCTCAGAGTGGGAGAGAAACAAAACACAGTGAAGCTGACCAGGGCATGTTTGCCACGCAGGGCCTTCACTTCAGCTCATTCCAGATTATGTCCCAATTGAAGTCTGCTCTTGAGTGCAGAACTGTCTGCACGACTACATAGCTAAGAGTGCATGCAGCTCTGTCCTACTGACAGAAGGTCAAGAAAAATGCTAACTCCTGAGTGTACAATCCTAGAGGCTAATGTTGTGCTAGTGTTGCTTGGCCCAGCTTTTGCAAGTGGGGGAGGGCGTGCTCCAGGTGCTGAAGCTGAGATTCCTCTGCAGGCCATGGTGATAACCATGGTGAAACAGGCTGTACCTCTGCAGCCCATGGGGTCCACAGGGGATGCAGAATCTACTCTAAGCCCGTGGGGAGGTGCCCATGCCAGAGCAGGTGGATGTCTGGAGGAGGCTGTGGTCCAGCAGGAGTCCCAGTGGAGAGAGAGGCCTTGCACCCGAGACTGAACTGAGTGCCTCACACTGGAGTGGGTGAGTGCCTGAAAAAGGCTGTGGTCCAGCAGGAGTCCCAGTAAAGAGAAAAAGCCTTGCTCCCGAGGTGGAATGGCCTGGCCTCAGAGGTCTGTACCCCGTAGACGAGTGGCCCCAGGCTGCAGCAGTTTTGGGAGGACTGTCTGCCCCTGGGGGGAGCTCACGTTGCAGCAGGTTTGGGCGAGCTGCTGCTTGTGAGTCTGGGACTCACGGCTCCACAGTGGAAAAGACTCCTCTCCCTGAGCAGAGGAAGAAGATCTGGGTGATGAGCTGACGTACCTCCACCCCCTCCCCATGCCTTGTCCCTGTGTGCTGCTGCTGGGAAGGAGGGAGGAGGGTGAGTGGAGAAACGGTGTCTATGAAGGGTTTATTTTACTTCGCATTTACGTCCTCTGACTCTGTTAGCAACAAATCACTTTGCAACTTTAAGTAGTTCAGCCTGTTTTGCCCTGAGTGGGTCTTCTCCTGGTTCCTTATCTCAACTCATGAGCCCAGAGTGTGTTAATTATTTTTCTCTCCTCTGCCCAACTGTGGCAGGGGAGAGCGAGTGAACCGATGTTGTGGGTGCCTGGTATTTGGCCACGGTCAAACCATGACAAATGTGTATGTCTCAAACCCCAATAGCCAGATAGCTGTAGAGCCAACCATGGATTGCTGGCAGTAACAGCCAAGAGTTGTTGGTCATAACACACTGAGAAAGAACAGGATGTGGCTGGAGAAGAGGCCATGAGGAGGCAGGGCAGCACATTTCTGGGACAAATGTCCTTGTTCTGGGTCCTGGATATGAGCACAACGCAGCACAGCACAAGTGCAGGGGTGAGGCTGAGAAGTGGGCATGCACCACCCAAGAGCCCAGAAGCCCTCTAACCCTTTTCCAGAATGGTCTAGAGAAATGCACTGTGTGTGATAACTAATTTGCATAGGAAGTGAAAAATTTATCTCCAGGGTGGGGAAATAAAATGTACTCCCTCTAAGCCCAGGTGTGTAGGCATCCCCAGGACACTCCAACTTGTTTGCCACTGGAGCCAGGACTGGTGATCTCTCTTTCTCTTCCTTTCTTTCTCTCACCCCTTCTTTAATAGTCTTTCTTTCTCTCTTTCCTTTCTCCGTACTCCTTTATCCAAAGCCTAGTGCCATGTGCTTACACAGGATATCAGGGACTAACTGATACCAATTTCCATGACAAGAGTGTAAATTACTAATACAACTCTAAGAGCTTTTGTGGATCCCCTGATTTCTGTCACTCCTTTTGACTATGAGCATTTATGAAACTTATGTGCTCCCTTCCCCGTAAGGGTGGGATGTCACAATGAGGTAAACAAAGAGCACCCATGAAACTGAGTGTAAATGCTGTCAGAAGCTCAAACTTCTCCTCTGTATCATCTGGCATACAGCCCCAATCAAGTTGACAAGTTTTGTTGCTTCACCAAGTTTCACCTCTGCCCTGGTAGCAAGCACATGGCATGGTACGTATTTCACATGTGTCTGCTCATGGGCTGAGAATTATAATGGCACAAAAAACTTGTGTCCAGATCTCACTGCTCTGAGAGCTGTCAGCTGTCAATTGTTACTGCCTTCCCCACTCCAGGGCAGGATGTTGTTTTTTAGCACCAGTTCACCCTCATGGACAGTTTAATATGCAGAACAGCAAACTGAGTCTAAGACCTGTGTACTATCATCTGCTGCCAACTCCATGGCTGCTTACAGTAGGCAGCTGTTGTGGGAATGTCTTAGCCCAGCACATCCAGAATCACAGCTCTCCCTGTCCAACAGCTGTTTGGAGAACCCTGTTTGCAGACGATGCTTGTGCATGCTTTACCAGTGATATCTGATACATGCCACATACAGCACTGAGCACCCTGAGACTGAGCAGGTATTACTAGGGAAGCCAGGATCCTGTTTGCTCTTGGCCTTGAAAGTAGCAAGGCTGGATACATGAGTGCTGCAATGGTGTCAGAATAGAGTGGCACCATAGAGTATGGATGAGAGGCTACTCTGCACGTAGCCGGGGGTCTGTGTTTTCTGTAACTGGAGGGAAGGAGAAAGAAAGTCAGGAGGAAACCTGGTGCAAGACTTATCCATTGGTCTTATGTGTTTATATGAGGTATGTTCTAGATATATTGCAGAGGATTACAGTATCTCTGGAGTTTGCAGTAAATTCATAGCAGTCAACCTATTAGGTTTACAGAAGAGGATTTACAGTTATTGTGAAGCTTCCCAGGAGATGCTGTTATGTATAGGCTTAAGTTCGTCTTAGTGTGGAAGCAGGGTACGGCCCTCAAAGAAACACTTTTATTCTTGAATTTTTGATGCAGAAACTTCTCTGAAATATATCTACATCTTTCTTGCCTTTAGTTTTCTCTGTGCTTTTTTTCTTTGTTTAGCATCAGTTCAGGGAAACCAGGCACAATAGTTTTGGGTTGTGATTTGTGGGTAGTGTTCTTACTGTATGAGAAATATACTAGTATCCTGATAGAAATAAAATTAGTTATATGATACTATGCAAACTCCATATCTTTGACTTTTTTCCTTTACAAATTCATCCTATAAAACTTTGACATGTACTGCCTCCCAGCAGAGAGGCTTCTGTAAAAATTGCTAAGTGATATGTAATTGTAATCACTTCAGTTACTTCATACACTCACCAGCAAGTCAATAGTTTACTGTTTCCCTGCAAGTATGCTTACAGATTATACAATTGTCTAGCAGGAGACAAATTCAGACACTACAAGCTTTTGAGAATGGATTTTTCTGAGGATACTAGATATGGATCAATGTTTGCTAGATATGTATCAAGACATTGTTAATAAAGTATGTTTTCTGTAAGAACAGAAGAAAGAGAAATATTTCATTTTATGGAAAGCCAAGGTCATATTAAAGAAGTGATCTTTGCTGATTACACCTGAGGAGTGGTCACATTTCTAGCCCTGATTAAGATGCATTGTGATTACCAGGCTGAGAGGGACACTGTGTCATAGGACGAAGGACAATTCATTTTTTGGCAGTTCAGGTGCCAACAAAACAGGTGAACAGAAGGCAAAAAACATTTCTCTTATGAGAGGAAGCTGAAGGACTGATCAGGTGGAGCAACAGAGTAATTTTCACATTTATGCTGTGTGTTTGCACCAATATACACAGGCAGGGAGAGACTGGTGCTTTTATACTCTACTTTTCTGAACAAGTCTGCTTAGCTTTAATGAACCATTAATGAGGGCCTGTCTCAGTCATGACCTACATGTCCAGGTTCATGGAGAGAGAGATCCTGGCCCCTAGAAGAACCTGTAAGACTGTGTTCAGAGCTGCACCAAGGGTTGAGTCTTGGTGAGTCAACAAAGCAGAGGCAGCAGGCATCACAGGTGGGTGGATGGCTCGGGTGGTCCTCTCTATCCCAGGGACAACCAAGCTGTTATGATCAGGCTTGCAGAGAGAAGGCTCCCTTCAAGGAGGAAGGCTCTGTGTTGCTAGCTAGAGGAAGAAGACCAAGGTAAAACCTCATGAAGACAGCATGGTTCTGTAGTGCCTATCCGTTCTAGCTGGAAAAATGGAACAACAGCTCACAGTTACTCTCTTTGATCCCATCCAGGTGCTCTGCAACATCACATCATCCTCATGTGCTTTTCTGGAAACACCTTACACAGAATGACGACTGAATGACTCTCAGCTGAGTTTTTAGCTGAGCTGGGCAGGTTCCAGAAGAGGTGCTGTACAGTATGTTTTGAAGTGGGGATGCTGGCTGGGAAAGTTGTCCCAGCCTTGTGGTGATTAAGCTGGATGACTGCTATCTGCCCTACAGGTAGTAAATAATGCCTCATTGCCTAGTACCTGTTTTAAGTGAACAGCTTCTTGGAACACCCTGTGGTAGCTATATATAAAGTGGAGTGTACAGGTTTCCCTTTTAGACTTCATTTTGCTCCTTAATAACAATGTGCAATAGATTTACCAAACATAACACTCTCCAGGTTATTTTGTAGTTCTTCAGCCTGATGTAGAAAATCTTGAATGCATCTAAATAATAACCATTCGCCATAGTTCAGGCTGTAGCTTTCTGGGCCATTTTCATGTTAGGCACAGAGGCAGCAGACAAATATAACTGATTCTGGGGAGAAGCATCAGTTGTATATTGGGAACAATTAAGAATAAGAATGAAAAAATCCCCCTAAAAATAAATTTTTTTTTCAGAGATCAAATACATATTAAAGGAAGTATCTACCACTTGCCAGAGAAAGGTCTGGGACTGATTATGTTTTAAGCCTGAGAAAATCCATTCATTAGAGATGACACAGTTTTAAAAATATACTTGGTTCTCATGCTCATGCACCAGTCAATTTGCAGATACAGGTTTTGAATATGCCACTGAAAATGGTGTTTTCACAGCCCATCACAATTACAGGCTGTTAATTGACTGCAGCACCTAGGGATGAGGATTCAGAAAGAGTTTGGGATGTGAAGAAGCAGGCACACTAGGGAGGATGACAGGATACCTGGTGGAATTAGAGAAGGAATTTCTATACTACCCCTTTCTCTATTACCTAGGTAAATAGGCCTGGATTCTAATCAAGTTAAGACTCCTGTCAGCCTATTTCAGTGCTTTTCTCAACAGTGTGGTTAACCCCAGAGGGCAACTAAGTACCATGCAGCCATTCATTCACTCCCCTTCCCTGGGGTGGGATGGGGAGGAGAATAGGAAAAAGGTAAACCCCATGAGCTGAGACAGAAACAGTTTAATAAACAAAATAAAGTAACTAAATAATAATAATAACAACAGCAACAGCAATAGTAAAGTAAAGGTACAGAGCAAAAAGATAAAGAGGAGTAAAACTCAATTTTAAACAAGTGATGCACAATAAAATTGCTCACCACCCACTGAGGAATGCCCAGTCCATCTCTGATCAGCAATGGGTGCCCTCTGGCCAACTTCCCTCAGTTTATATAGTGAGCATAAAGTTCTATGATATGGAATATCCTTTTGGTCAGTTTGGGTCATCTGTCCTGGCCATGCTTGCACTCAGTTTCTTGTGCACCTGCTCACTGGCAGAACACATGAGACTGGAGAAGTGTTTCACTTAGAGTAAACACTGCTTAACAACAGCTAGAACATCAACGTCTTACCAACATTATTCTGATAGTAAATCCAAACCACAGCTCTGCACCAGCTACTGGAAAAAAATTACCTATCTCAGTTGAAATCAGGACATTAAAAAGCAGAAACATGGCAATCAATGCATCAGACCTTGTTTGAAAACTGGCAGCAACCGTACAAACAAGGACCACTGAGTTGGTTTGTGTCTATTGAAGAACTTGACTCATTATGCCTGTGCTGTACACAGCAGGAACCTCCTCCCTGGGATCTCCTGTCTTCACAGGAGTATGTAATTAAACCACATCTTGGAGTTCTGCAACTTTTCAGCAGCATTCTGGGCAGTTCACTGGTTACAGAAAACTGCTTATGCAAAAGCTGGTGATTTTAACTAGATGAGCAAAGCCAAGCTCCAGAGTGTGGCTCATCAACCTGAGTCCCAAGAGAAAATATTTTGTTTCCTTTGATGGATGGCTTAGGCGCTGTTCCACCAACTTTTTCTGAGCTGTACACCAGCTCCACAAGCTCACCTGACCTTGGAGCCTTAAATGGTCTGGTCCCTGATGCAGCACTGCCTGGCTCATAAATCTCTGTATAGCCTTTTTGCTATAGTATATATATCTATCTATATATATTTACACATACATATGAGTGGGTATGAGAGGGAAAACAAAAGCAGCCGGGTAAATAGGCAGCAAGTCCATGCCGCCTGCCAGTACTGAACTACAAACTCATCAATCTCTTGTCCAGATCACTGCCCTTAGGACTTGCCAGCACCACTCATCCTATGTTCTTCTGCTGAGCCAAAGGGACCTATGTGTAGTAGTAGGTTATTCCTAGGATTTGATTGCTTTTCAAGGTTTCATTCCCTCCTTCTGCCTTGCCTCAGGCAGAATGGCAGAACTTGGCCTACTGATGTGCCTGAGCAATTCCACAGAGGGTGGCATTGCATTGCACTCAAGGGAGGTTTTGCACTGCCAGTTGTGACCCTGACTAGCTCCCAGTGAGGCCATCTCCTATGCACATGAGAACAGCAGCATTGGAAGAGATGGTAGGAGTCACTGTTAAAGAAACGAGAAAGAAAAAAAAAAAGCTTACTTGGCACCCTGAGTTGTAGCAGCTGGGCGTCCTCTGTCTCCACTCTCTCAGCTTCTGGATGAGTTACATATGGATCTTTGAGCAATGCAGGGTTCATAAAACAGTAATAATCCTTCATGAATATTTCAGTAATTTCATCAGATTACAGATACAATGTTTTTTTTTCCCTATAGTCTCATCACTGTGCCCTTTTCTGTGATTGTAGATAGTATGTAGTGCAGCTCTATTTTCCTTCCTGACTCTGGGCAATAGCTTTCTACAACAATTAGTGATATGGATGTCTCCATTTCCTAATTTCTGCATGACATAGGGTCTTATTTTAATTGGTCCATTCCTAGGCTTTTTTTAAAAAATCACATATTATTATCAACTCCAGCACCAGAAAACACTTCTTGCTTTCCAAAGCTGAGACAGCTTCTCACTTCTACTTTTGGCAGCCATAGCCTAGGAAGATACTTTGGGTTCTTGTGATTTTGGAAAAGATTTTTTTGGAGGAAGATAGCTCTGGCTTTAGCATCTCCTGTACTGTCCATACCGAATAATTTTCAGTAGTATGGAGGCCTCTGCCTTCTCTGTCTCTATTGCTTATTTGCATATCTTGTTCATGGTGGAGCTCTAGATCTGCCACTTTTCATGCTGCTTCCATTGACAGTTTATTATACAGACTTTTCAATACTTTGCCCAGACATTATTGCTTCTAGCAGTGCATGGCTTCCAAGACCTGGCAGATGTCTATTGCCTTTTTGCAAGCACAAATCCATCTCCCTTAATAACCTCTCTCTCAGCCTCTTGTCAGTCACATGGAAAACAATTTTGTCTCTAAGCATATCATTTTCAGTAATCTCAGACTGTTGCTGCTGCTCGTTCTGTCTCGGTTTGGCCGTATACGTGTCAATTCCGTTTGTTACAACATGATGAGGCAAAAATTGGTGCTGCTCAAATACAATGTTCAATTTAGGGTTACAGGATTTCCTAAATATTTTTAAAATGTCCAGCAAAATAAATTTGTCTTCTAGTTGCTGTGCTGATACTATGTGTTGATAGACTTCAAAAACTTCCTCACCCACTGTGTGGAGAGAAACCCACGAACCATGTATCTTGAAAATTTTCTCCTATTTAATTTAACTTTTAGGCTTTAATTACCTAGGTTAAAGCATTGATGCCCTTTCTCCAGTTCTCTTCTGTTACCCTGGAAATGTAGTGGCTGCCTGAATAAGTCTGGGATGCACTGCTTTGGCTACACAATTAGTTTTGTGCTTTTCTCTTCCTCGGTTCTCTTTTGAAACCAAATGTTGGAATCCCATGGTGCATAATATGAATATTGTCAGTATGATCATAATACACTAAATAAATTTGTGTCTATGACTGCACTAAGCTTTCACTAGTATTTCCTAAGGTTGTGAGTGAAATGTAATATCCCTGTTTTGGCTCTGGTCATAATTCCCCCCTCTCCATGCATATGTACCCCATAGCCTGTAGGATGAAGGTTGGGTACATATCAGGGTGCAGACAGGTAGCTGGTCAGTCTCAGGCCTGCTTGAGCAACATGGAGGGCAACATGCCATCCCACAGCATCAGGCTGCAGAGTGACACTGACAATTCCCTGCACAGGACACAGGATAGAAAGAAGAGTTGTGATAACCTCACCTGATTCCTGGTTATGGTGGGAATAAGTGGCAACAGCAGAGTATTACATCTTCATTGATCCTTCAGGTAATCCTGCCAGTAAGACCTAATGGGTGGAAGCAAATCCATAATTTCTGCTCAGGGTACAAAAGCAGAAGTAGCAGCTGCAGACTAAAGATGTGCAAGTGCCTTTGGGCAGGCAGGAAAGGAAGGCAAATATCTACTTTAGCAAGTGCAATGGATTCCAGTTTACAGCTTTGCACACACTCTTTGCTGATAGCAAACCATATATCCTGTCCTCTCTGTCCTGCCTATCGCTGTATCACCAATGGCCTCATCTGAAGACACAAGAAAAATAGACAAGGACTTTTAATTACAATAGTGTCATTGTTCCATACTAGATCTGACTGTATTTTGAAGAAATTTAGTAGAATGGACTGAGTAGTGAACAGTGACGGTTGTGGGAAGCAGAAGTGCATGTGGTCATTTTGGGAAATGCTCTTGTGTAAGGACTGGTCCTGCTTTCCCGGTGGGTTTGCCTTCATGCCCAGAGATTTGTGAGAGCTCCAGCTGAGGCCAGCAATGACATGGACAGCCGGGAGCAATTCTCTACCAGTGGCTGGGCTGAGACCATGGAGGCTGCTGCTGCTCCTCTGTGTTCATGGTCTCCTTCCTTTGCAGTCTCACTGCATGTGGCTGGTTGCAGCCAGCATGGCAGCCACAGCCTAAAACCTCAGCAGCAGTGTCCCTGTTCACCCACCACTGCATCCTATCTGCTCTTGGGACAATGTTGCTGCCATGGGAAGGACCAGTTTCAGCAGCCACATCCTTCTCACAGCCAGGTCTTTTGTAAGGATGCACCCTGCATGTCACAATTCCACCTCCCCAGGCAGAAACATCAGCCACACGTGAGTGAAAAAGGTGAAGAGGGTTATGTTTTAACTCTTATAAGAGAGGCTAAGCAAAGTCAAGGTTTATAAAAGGTATCAGTCTGCCGCTCAGTTCTTGTCAGTTGTTTGCCTTACATGGGTGGAGTCTCAGATGTTAGGTACTTCTCTTAGGTGTGTACAGACAGACTCACCATAGCCCATAAGCAAGTGCTGTTGCAAAACTAATGAGCCTGGAGGAAGAGCTGTTATAGAGATCATGTTGGTATAGCACCCATGCACTGGGTCTTTTTCTATTTCGTGTAAGCTCTGAATTTGTGTTAAATCTGTTAGTGGTCCTCTCATCATTTGGTTTTTTTTTTTTTAATACCCCCATGTCTTCCTCCAGGATATACCACGTGTACAGATAAACTATCATACTCATGTTACATAGCTTATCTGAAGAAATGAAGGTGGGTGTTTGCAGCACAGAAGAGATGGTGGGAAGGTACTTTCCAAGTGGTTTAGATCTCAAAGAAAGGCTTATGAATCCAATTTCCAATAATGACATGTAATTTCATAGTGGCCTTAGTGATAATTTGAGGAAATGAAAAATAGTGTGAAGCTTATGGCCTGTAGGTACAAATGTGCTCTTTTTGAAATTTTTCTCTTCTGTAACTCAGGTTTTGTTTCCTGGTTTCTTAACTATTTTCTTTACTATTTTGTACTGATCTTAAACACTATGAAGCCTTCATCCTTTTTTTTCTGAACTAGTGGAGGACAAAATATAGAGGGAATAAACAACATAACTAGGGCTATCAGGATATGACAGAGCCATGATATTACTTGGAACCATTTATGCAAGGCTGTCTCTGTCTGAGTTCAGACCTCTTGGGAAGGCACAGAGACAGGCAGCCTAGATTTGTGGTGGTGCTAATATAGCAGAAAGGCTTTGGGCTCAGAGCTGTCTTTTAACTAGACATCTCAGACATCAGTTATCTCTGTCAAGTCCCTTGCAGAGCATTGTTTTTAGTTTTCTCTCTGCATGATAGATACCCCATTCCCTTATAACCATCTAGGACTGACTGAGATCTCAGACAAACTCTGTCATCCTTAGAATTGCCTCTGCTGCCCTACTGCCCTCCACACACACCTCTTCCCTCCTGTTGAAGAAGCACATGGTGGGGGAGGGTAGTGTGAGGACATATTATACAGCTTTGTTCTGCATTTGTGTTGCTAGTGATTATCTTCTCAAGTCTGGTATTACCATATCCGTTTCAAGTCCCATGACACCTGTATTGCTGAAGTGGAATGAGGCATTTTAGTATTATCAGATTAGTCACAATGTGCATTTTAATGCACATGGATTAGTAATTAAAAAGGTATCTTCAGCTGTCTGGATGGGTCAGGAAAACCTGATTTCCCAGGGTCCTTCCTGTGGAAAGAATACCAGCTGCAGCCTTTAAGGTGTCAGTAGAATTACACAATGGGAGTCTCCTGTGTCAAGGTACTTTTTCCTGAAAGAACTAGCAAACACCGGCATTTTATGTCAAATGGAGTGATGCAAATTCAGATCAGCTCTGGGATCTCTCTAAGTGGTCCTTCAGAAGTGACAGTTGAGGATGGAGTAATGCACTTCACCCATAAGAGAGAAACAACAATATACATTATTGATACAAAGTAGAAGTTAACAAAGTTTAAAGGTAAAATGACTGTGGTTTAGCAAGATTTGATGTCAAGGTACACTTGATTATTTATTTCACAGTGACAGGACCACACAAAACTGTCAGGAGGATCCTGCCATTGATTCATAAGGTTCTGAAAGGACCCCATTGCTTTCTAAACTTCTCAGAAATGAGTCTAGGTACACCTGGGTTCAATTCTAGCCTGAGACTTGGCCAGCAGTTTATGTCTAAAGGGTTATATAAACGCAATAAAGTCTTCATGTCACTTAGCTAAGAGTCTGAAGTTTAGCATGCTACTAATCACTTATGAAGAACCTGCCAAGGAATCTCTCAGCTTCAGAGAGGAACCTGGAGAGGTGTCTCTACTCAAAAGGACTTCCTGTTGTGCAGTTGTGTTGCCATGCAAGAGAGCTTGGTGATCCCTGGGCTGTCCACTGTTTATAGAGTAAGATGAGTATGGAGACAGAAACACCTTGGCAGCAACAGTGATTCAGCTGGTAGAAACTGTTTTACCGGAATGCTTCACTTCAGTTCCCTTGACCTTACCTTTCCAAGAAATATGTCTTCTGTTCTTTGCAGTGTCCAAGGAAGGTTCGATCCCATGCAGAGACCCAAGCCAAAAGTCACCTTTTAGAGGCCAGTCACTGTTTAGACTACCTGCAGCTGAATTCCTCCCTGAGTCCTGCCAGTGGACTACCCTACAGGCTTCGTTTGGTTGGCATGGCAAGCGGTGCATGATGCAGCAGAGTTCACCAAGAGTGTCTGTAGCACCTTGCTCTGTCTGAGGGTTTCTTGCTGTGATGTTCAGCAGGAAGCCACATGTTAGTGATCTACCTCTTTTTCACTGTTTTATGGTACTATGGCATAATCTACTACTCACTAATGGTATAGGACATATTCAAATTGTTCAAACTGCTTTAGTTTCTGTTCAACTCTCATATTTTAAGTAAGTCTGTCTTTTGGAAACAAGATATTTTATTTTTACTTTGTGAACCACAAATTCTCCGCTCCTTTATTATATTACTCTAGTGTTGCTTCTAATTCTGTTCTAATAAAAAGCCACTACTTTATATACCTGCACTGCTTTCCTCTAGGGCTTCTTTTGTTCCGGATGTACATAGGTAACGGTGGGGTTTCTAAGTGTCAATACATTCAGTGTGGAAGAGCCCTGATTCTTCACGTCTGGGTTTTTCAGGTTCTGTTTGACTCCTGCAGGAGGTTTGAGGAGACTTTAAACACCACTCAAGGCTTTAAGCCTTGTTCTGTAGGTCTACTGGCTGGTCAATGATGCTAGGAAACCTTCCACGTATAAGGCACAACCCATGACTCTCTATCCTTCCCACAATGCCCCCATTGGTGTGTAATGGAAGAAAAGCTGAGGAAAACCTTTGCACTCCAGTTAATTGCTGTAGTTAGCTGCAAGACCAAGAAAACTGTTGGATGATCTTTCAGAGCTGTTCCCAGAGGGCTTAGGAGGTGCCCAGCATGGCTGCTATCCAAGATATACTTACTAAAGTTGCACTGAGCCTGCTGCTTATAGTGAAATTTCAGGGTCTCTGAGCTGGGTGAAACTCTTACTGGAGCTGCATGGATTTCACTCCCACTGAAGCTGAAGTTTTCAATGGATTCAGACTGTTAAACTACATTTAAACACTGTAATTTGCACAGATTTTCCACCAAATAATTTCATCCAAATTGCTCACTAACTTGCCAAATTATCCACCAATTTATTGCGCAAATTTGTGGCAGTTAGATGATCCAAAGGAACAGAGACTAAAATTTTACTCTAAGTCTAAAAAAGCCTTATAGTCTAGTCAAATAATGGTTAGTCTGTTAAATGATGCTCACACTTACGTTTCAAATTATATACAGTTAGTTTTTCCAGTGCATATCTGATTTCACTATTTATGGTGACTTTTCTATATTGAATGTCTGTTACTAGCTCTCTTCACTGCATCTGAAGATGACATTACTCAGATTATAAGGTTGCATTCATTTACTGACCAGTAGCTGACCTTGGTGAGTTTTAGTAACCCTGGTATAGATATGGTCATATTCCTATGGCAATATTGTCAAGTCCTCTGCTCTCTTTCCATGCCTGTGCACCTCTATGCTACATTTTTGTTCTAGGTTGATAAGTAGTTATGCAGAATAACTACCTGCTATTGCTATTTGTCTTTCAAAAACAGAAATAACATTTGGGGTCCTGTCCCTGTGAAGGTTATACAGTTCAGGCACCAAGCTACCATTTGTGTTCCACAATTTTCTCATTTATCAATGTACTTCTGGAAGACATCAATAATAAAAAAAAAAAACAAAACACCAGCTTTTCATGACAGAAATCCTTTTTCTTTATTTGCTTTTAGCAATGCTGTGTGAAGCACCCTGAATACCTGTAGTTTTGGTGTCCTTTAAAAATGGCTTCTCATGATATTTTAAACTAATTCAATTCTCTTTATATGCATTGAAACCTTTTGTTTTTTAAAAATTAATAGTTCTCTTCTACTTACTGAAAAAAGTGTTGAATATCTCAGTCACTTTATTTTAGATAGATAAACTGTTCTCTTTGGTTTCACCTTTTTTTCCTTTCTTTTCCAGTAACCCTCATGAAACAGACTTATTTTTCCTCTTGAAAGTAACTGAGCTACTAGATTACAAAGGTTCACACTTAGGGTATCTCACTTACTAGAAGCACATATCTGCAGAAAAGTGTTGTTTTTTTTTTTTTTTTTTGTCCCTTTCATTTATCAATGTTACTTTTCTACTTTTTTTTTTTTTAATATAAAGGAATGTTACGGATTTTATAGGACTTGATATTGTTATTCTGCTTCTTAGTTCAACTGTGTTCAGCTGATTAGAAAAGAGTCAACAGCATTGCAAGATTGTTTTCTTGAAGATGGAAATGAAAAGCAACAATAGATGTTCAGTATCTGGAAAGGCTGAGACAAGAGCCTCACTTAGGACACAATAGCCGTTTCCCAAGAAAGAAAACAGTGCAGGAACTGCATAGAAAAGGAAAGAGAACCAATTGGGTACAAAATATGAATTGCTAAAAGTCTGCACAGCTGGGCAAACCCATGTTCGTGTTCAGAGTTGCAGCAGTGAGAAACAGCTGCAGCTTTGTGCAGGACTATTTTGGGACCTTGCTTCCTTAGACAGAGATGGCTGTTTGCCAAAGCATCTCAGTCTAAGTTTCCTCCTTAGACACTAGTGTGAATGGTGGGAAAACACAGTTTTCCAGCAAATATGTTTTGACTCTTTTTTTGGTGTAAAAATTGCTACCCTCTGTTCTTAAAGCTTCATTATGTTACATAACCTCTGGTGAAAGCTTGTGAGGTGTTTTCCCAGCGTGGACAGTCCCTTGGGCAAAATGGGTCATCTTCTCAGATAATGTCTTTTCTTTCATGGTAGCTATGGTAACAGTGGCACCTGAGTTCAGACTGACCGGAGAAGCTTCTCGGTATGTTATGTTGTCCACAGATTTTTGGAATTCTCCCATTCATGGAAATAACTATCTGCTTCAGGTTACATGAGGGTTTCTTTGTTTTGGTTTGGTTTTATTTGGTTTTGGGTTTGTTCCCCACATTTTCCATAGGGTGAATGAAAATCTGCTCTTACTGTCGTTAGTTGAGAAGGAAGCTGACAGTGGCTAGTGATTCTGTTTGAGGTCTGCATGCACATTAACATTGCAGTAAATTGTTATGCACCTAAGACAAAAATTGGCAGTTTTCTTTTAAAAAGGAAAACTGTTCAAACAAATATAGAATTAGGCTGGATACTCCCCTCAGTGGCACTTCATAAATAGTTTATTACTTTTGAAGTTTAAAAATACCGTATCAGGAGCTGTTAAATGTCCTTGATTTCTCTGCTTTTAAGTTAAAGTGTGTATGGTTGCACATCAGCCATTCACAAAGCTCTGATGAATGTGATGTCTAAGACAGTAAGCATCAAAGGGAAGTACTGTGTTTTAAATCACTCTTTCTTCCAGCAGCAGAGTTCACCAGTGCCTTGAAGGCTGTGCTGTCCCTTTGGAAAACAAGAATTTATCTTCTTTCACTTTTTTTCCCGAGTGATGCAGAAATGTCTGTTGTTCACACGATGTGCTGCAATGTGAAATGTAGCAAACGAAAATTCAGAAGAGGTTACACAAGTCCTGCATTAGAACTACAGTGGGAGCTGGGTCAGCACACAGGTTGCTTTCTGCAGCTCAGGTGTCCTCACTGCTCTGGGTGGATTCTCCACTAGACAATTCTAGTTCACTCTGAAGCAGAGAGCTGCCTTGCCATGACTGGAGTGGGAGTCCCTCCAGGAGCTGTGCCAGGGCTGCATGCTCCAGGGAACACTACTGGGATGGCTCAGTGTCTCAGAGATCGTCAGCTGCAGCTCTGCCAGCAGAACTGGAAGCATGTCTCAGAAAAGGTTTATAACACCTGATGGAAACTTTATAGCTTAGTTATGACACGATTTCTTCTTTGAAGTGATCCAGCCCTCAGCTTGCCTGCCATCTCAGACATGGAGAGAAGACAATAGATTGGCATTTGAACACTGTCATGATTGTTATATGTGTTTATTGACAGTGCCTACTGCCTTAGGACGGGGAAGTGGGCACAGTGCCAGAGAAGCCTGTACAAGCTCCTTGAATATCTATAAGCCTGTGCCTTGTCTGCCCACATGGAAAGATGGGCCTTGCAGAGGCACGCCTGGAGCTGGAAGTCTGCTCAGTGTATGCTGCCTTACTCTTGCACTGCCTGCTCCTGCTCCTCTGGTGGACCCCAGGCAGAGCTTGGTGGGGTTGTTGGCAGAAAAGAGGTGCGCAACATACATAGAGCAGTCCTGTACAGGGAGACAGCTTTTAGAACCAACAAACAATTAAAAAGATAGTGAGAGAGGAATATACAACTATATCTTAAACTTTGTAATGCTTTTCTTCTTGGGAGATCCTGGTTGTTCCTTTTGACAGTGACATGGGCCATCTGTTCTGAGAAAGATGGAGGAAGGCACTTAGGCTACATTGTGGAGTTACGCCTTGGCAAGGCAGTCTTTAGTACTTTCATGACTCACACACAACTGGACTACACAAAGAAGATGGAGCAAGGCCTAGCATCTTGCCTGACCCTTGCTGGTTTTAGGAGTAATATTTGCACAAACAATTTGTTTATATCCTGATGAAAGTTATTAGCAAGGCTGAGAAACTATTGTACTATGCAATAACTCAATAACATTTGCATTTTTTGTAAAAGCAAATTCTTTCTCTGTATAACCATTTCAAGATTGACAGGACTGATTGCTGCTGAGAAATGGATAATTTATCATTCTAACCTGTTATAAAGTATTAAGCAGGTGAATTTGGTGTTACCTTAACTCTCTCCCTGATGCATATGTATTGTGATTTAGTATATAATAATGCTATCTGTATTATTCAAATAATATATTATGCTACCACATATTTTGCAAATGTATTCTGGCAATTTGGTGTAGTTATCTCTTGATTTAGCTCTCTTCCATCCCCCATCTTTTGTCTATACCCTGCTTACCACAATTATTTATTTCTAGACTGTGTCTTCTGAGAGGTGGCACTGCATCCAAGGAGGGCAGCAGTGGGGAGTACTTGTTGATATTTTAGTCTTTTCTAGGGCTGAGAGTGTAAGTGTTCAGTTGGGGACATAGGAGTGGAGTCTACAGTTGAGAGGGTTAGGTGTTGATTACCGACACCAGCTAGGCTGTGTGTGCACAGTAAGCGTCCTGCCATGAATGAAGAAGTAGCAGATGATGGGTCAAAGGCTGCATATCTCTTTTCCCATACCATCAACCACCTTTCTGTCCCCTCTCTCTCTCTTTGATCCAGAGGGCAAGGCTCCTAAACAGCAGCTTCTTTCCTAAGCCCATCACAACAGTGATGCCCAAAAGTCACCCCATTATTTGTTTTATTTTTTATCCATACTATTCCCTTTCCTCTTCCCTCTGGATAGTTTTCAATACAGGGAAGGCCCACAGGCTGTCAGGTGATGAAGGACGTTCACTCTAGTTCCTGGCTGGTCAGTAATAGGAGAATAGGTGTGGATGGCCTTCACAAACTCTGTAACTAGATAACCTGAAAGAACAAATTGTGTTTAGGAAGAATGGATGCAAGGGTCTTTACAAACATCAAACTGCACAAGTTTGTTACAGAACCCAAGAGGGTCTAAATTTTTGAGCTTTAGAGAAGAATGTGCAGGCTATATAGGCTTATAAGCAGTAACTTCTCTGCCTAAGGTGGGCTTACAGCTAATTTTAAAGATCATGTGATGTATGATATGGGGTGGGGGTAACATGTTAAAGGAGCAATGTGTATTAGGCAGTTTGGGCCATCTGTACCTTCCTAATACCTCAGCCAATGGGGAAAGGAAGACAGCAACACTCAGCTGGGAATTTAGGGTAAAAAGGAGGCTGCATGCTCAAAATCTCAAGAGATCCCAGTAGAGTATACCGCAGTGGACTTTTACTTTATCTGAATAAATTTGATTCTCTGTTACCTTTGTGGACACTGGCCTTTGGCAGTGTGATTTTCCACAGAATTGGGGCTTGTACAGGAAACCTTCCACCTTCCAGCAATGGCAGATGGCAAATGGAGTTCATGGCACATCTCACCCGCTATTAGATGACCGCTCCCTTCAGTGGCGGCCAGCACTGGACAACTGTTTGGGTACTCAAGAGTGTCCAGAGACAGGTGAGTGAAGGGCCGAAGGGGTTCATGAAGAGGTCCACAGGAAGGGACCACCGAAAAATCTCACCATGGAGTACAATGGGAATTTTGGGAGTAAGCATGAAAGAATGCCCAGGGAGGGCAGTGAAGGAAAGCTGAGAAGAGATCTCAACAATAGCAATGACAATCTTGCAATACCCCCAGAGAGTTCCTTGCGGAGAATGCTGAGGTTCTGGTATAATCTGTGCATTCCCTTGGAGGTGATTAAGGAAATAATGGTAAAATATTGTTATTTTATCTGTCCAGAATATGATCGGCCAAGAGAATCTAAATGGCCCCCTTTTGGGACTGATGATGTTAGTCTTTGTCAAAATGTTCATTGTCTTTGAACTATACTGGGTAAGGATTGGTTGAAAAGGAATGTGGAAAAATATGGTTAAGGCAAGTACCAGCAGGGGTCTATGTAGTAAGGAAAAAAGAGGAAGAAAAAAAAGGATAGAAAGAAAATAATAACAATGAGGATTGGGATGTTTTCCAGTACCTTCCCTCATTTTGTCTTCAGAACCTACAAAGATCCACGGCTGGCTGCACATCCCCTGTATCTCCAGCTTCCAGGACAGGGAAAACAAGGAAATACTGCTCCTATAGTCCTCCTCAGAAACAGCAAGAGGGAAGCACAGGATATCATATCCCTCTCCAGAACTAGAGAGGGAACCCAGTATAAGACACCAAGAGCCCCAATGACACATGAGACAGGCATCCACCAGATGCCCCTACGCCGAGTTCCATAGGGGGACCAGGGTGGAGGATTTGGTTTTTTAATTGTGTAAGTTACCAATCAGGACATATGAGGGTTGAAAAAGGAATTACCCCCATATTTGGATGACTTCATATGTGTGGGGAAAAAGATAGAGGAATATTTGGGAGATGCAGATTATACTTAGAAAGACTGGGGTTTCCTTTTAGGCATTTTTTTCAGGATACAAGAAAAATGGATAATTTTGCAGGAAGCTTGTCAGCTGTGGGAGGATGAACACCCAGAAGCCATGGGAGGGGCTGGACTAAATGTGCCTGTGGTGGATGATGCAAGTGCCCTGGCAGATTCTCAGTGGGACACAAAAAATCAAGCCAGTCTGGCCTACCTTTGAGATTACAGTGTCTATTTAATTAGAGCAATTAAAACAACAGTTTCTAGAAATAATAATGCTATGCCCTTAGAGCAAGACGAGGAGGGTTGGATCCTGAGGGAACAGCCTTCAATACATTGCTGAAAGTAAAATTTGCAACAAAATCTTGGCCTGATATAAGGAGAAGAATACAGAAAGATGGGGAGTGGCAGGATAGGCCCCTGGATGAGTTGGTTAGAAGGGCAGAGCATGTGTATGTAAGAAGGAATGGGGAAAAGGCAAAGGTGAAGGCAAGGATAATGGCACATGTTTTAAACCCCTGAAAGGGAAAGTGCAGCGACCTCCAGGACATAAGGGAAGGAGTCAGTCACCAGGATTTAACAGGAGTATGTCTTTCCCAGCGGGAGGGGGAGGCAGCCAAGACAGCACTGAGAAGGAATCAATGCGCCATTTGTAAGAAAGAAGGACATTGTAAGAGGGAATGTCCCCAGAGGCAAGTGGACCCTTGTGAGGAAGAAGTCCACCTAATGATGGAAAAGGATTATTAGGAGTGTCAGGGGCTCCCATTATATCAAGGACCCACAACACAGGAGTCCTTATTAACATGCAAGGTGGGTCCAGATTGAGAGGAAGTACATTTCCTAGTAGACACAGGTCTGCTTCGAATTTTATGCCAAAGTGGGGACAAATGTCAAAAGGGTTTTTGGTTATTCAGGGCGCAGATGGAAAAGATGGGCAACTACATCTCATCCAACCACTCCTAGTAGTCACTCCTAGGTGTGAGAGATAAGTAAGAGATACATGAATTTTCACTTGTTCCAAATTGTGTTTGTAACCTGTTGGGAAGAGAATTAATGGCTAAATTGGCAGTGTAAATTAATATTATAAAAGGTGATACAGAGGTTAATACTGTTGTAACACTGTGTAAATTCTCTGATTAAGCTTATGCTAAAGTGAACCCAGAAGTGTGGGTGGCCCCAGGGAAATATGGAAAATTAGGTATGGAAGCCCTTCAGCTTACTTTGAAACAACCTGCACAAGTGGTTTCTAAGAAGCAATGCCTTATTTCAAGAGACAGAAGAAAGGGATTACAGCCTATTCATGAGTCCTCACTAAAGACAGGTCGTTTGTAGGCATGTATGCCTCCCTGTAATTCTCCCATCCTGATGGTTAAGAGTAACCACATGGAACTTTTAGAATGGTGCAGGACCTAAGTATAAGAAATGAGATTACTAAGGTAAAGTATCCCACAGTCCTAAGTCCTTATACCGTCTCGAAGCAGATTCCCTCCTGACATCACCGCTGTTTAGTACTGGATTTAAAGGATGCTTTCTGGGAATGCCAATTTAAAGAGGACAGTAAACAGTAGTTTGCCTTTGAGTGGGAACTCAAAGAGGAAGAAGAGAAAATGGTAAAACAACAATTGACATGGGCAGACCTTCTGCAGGGATATATGGAAACACTGTTTTTACTTGTACTGGCCTCACAAAAAATATTGAAAGAATTCACTCTGCTCCCAGGGATTAGGTTACTGCACTATGTGGATGTCTTTCTCCTATCAGAACAAGAGGAAGTGGTAGAAGAAGCCACTGTAAAATTTTTTGTTTTCTAGCTAAAAAGGGGCTTAGAGTCTGAAAAGAAAGCACAAATGGGGGACCAAAAGGTTAGATATCTGGGACATATTTTAACTGAAGGCTTGCAATATATTGACCCAGAGAGGGTCCAGGAAATTTTAGAAGTACCATTACTCAGGACTAAAAAGGATCTGTGACAATTTTTATGACTAATAGGGTGTTGCAGGACCTGGATTGAGGACTTTTCTGTTTTAGCCAGACCTCTGCATGACCTTTTTACACAAGATAGCCCCAATGTTGTGATGTGGACAGCAGAAGAAAGGCAGAGCTTCAAAGTGTTAAAAAGCAGATTAATTGAGGATCTAGACCTAGCCCTTCCAGACAGGGAAAAAGAATTTGAATTTCATGTCATGTCTAACAGGCCCACGCCAAAGGAATTCTAGAGCAAAACCACAGGGGTACCCAAAGACTGGTGGTTTATTTTTCCAAAATGTTAGACCCAGTGGCAAGGGGGTGGCCCCATTATTTGCAAAATTGTGCAGCCACGGCTTTATTGGTAACTGAGAGATGAAAACTAACAGCAGAAGGATCTCTTATTGTTAAAGCCTCACATCAAGTTACAGCTTTGTTAACCAGAAGAGCTTTCTAAATGGTTCAACAATTACTTTATTACAGAATGAAATTTGTTTAATGGAACAGGAGGACTTAGAATTGAGAAGCGGGGAAGAGCTTAACTCTTTTAGCCTGGGTAAGGGTTTAACCCAGCCTCCTGTTTAACAGGTCCCAAAAGACCTGAAGGAAACTCATGGCTTTATTCAAATAATAGAGCTCCAGACCCGAGCTAGAGAAGATTTATGGGATACCCCTTGGTCAAAAGGTGTTTATTGATGCATCTTCAAGAGAAATAGAAGGAGAATGAGTTACAAGGTATGCTATAGTAAAAGGAAGGGGATTGCAAGAAGGATGGAATCTACCATCTATATGGTCAGCACAGACTGCAGAATTGTATGCCTTAGTAAGAGTCTGCAAATTGTATCAAGGAAAAGCGGTAAATTTATTTACAGATTCAAAGGATGCATGTAGGGTGGTATATATGTTTGGAAAACTGTGGGATGAAAGAGGTCTATTAACTTGCAGAGGAAAAATGTTAGCTCATGAGGGTTTAACGACTCACCTGTTAGAGGTGGTTAGTTTACCAAAAGTGGCAATAATATGTGTTAGGGGACATTGGGCAGGATACTCAGAGGAGGTGATAGCTAATTGGCTGGTGGATGAAGAAGCTCGGAAAGCAGCACTTTTGACAGAAATCTCTAAGATCCTCCCTTTGCTCCCAGTGGCTCAACTGCTGGTGGAGAAACAGTCTTTTCCACCAGAGGAGCTGGAGATATTTAAAAATAGTGGGGCAGATGAAAGAGGGGACAACTGGTTTACAAAGGATGGTAAACAATGGATACCAGAGGTTTTGGTCCTACAAACATTAAAATAACTCCTTGAAGGCAATCATTGGGGCTCTCGGAAGCTTTCTCAATATGTACACTGCCTTGGATCTTTTTGCTCCGGCAAAACAAGCCGCTGAAGGTTGCTTGATTTGTGCCAAAGCCAATAACTGGGCTACAAAGAAAGTTGTCAGGCAGGGAGACCTTGGACTGTATGCCCATTCCAAGGGTGCCAAGAGGATTTTACTGAAAGGCCCCAAGTAGGAAGATTTAAATATCTTCAAGTAATAGTATGAGCTAATAGGGTGGCCAGAAGCATTTCCAGTTGTTTCAGCAAGCACTGGAGCAGTTATTAATGTATTTTTGGAACAAATAATTCCAGGATATGTGAAAGCAATAGACTCTGATAGGGGTACTTATTTTACTGAAAAATTCTTATCGGGATTATGGCATCTTTTGGAATATAATGGGACCTCCATACCCCCTGGCACACTCAGATTTTGGGCCAAATAGAAAGAATGAGCGGATAAATAAAGAAACACATTTTGAAGCTGGTGTTAGAAACTAAGATGCCATGAATATGGCTTTTGCCATTAACTTTAGCTAGAATATGAGCCAGACACAGAGAAGGTGTTAAATTTCCCCTTTAGAATTAATGTTTGGAATTCCTTACCCTGGTCATTCTCAACCCAGTTGGGGAAGTGGAGAAAAGTGAAGTATATTTCAAACAGTATGTGGCCAGAACACACTCTCTCATGAAATCTCTTCAACAGGAAGCCCAGTTAGCACAGACCCTGCTCTTGGACTTTGCTGTTCATAACATTCAGCCAGGTGATTGAGTCCTAGTTAAGGAATGGAAAGAAGCACCTCTGGTGGCGAAGTGGTGTGGACCATATCAAGTGTTACTGACCGCAGAAACAGCCATCAAGACAGCTGATTACAGGCGGATCCATCATACTCTGGTCAAGGTCTCTACAGCTCTGAAGATTTGGACTTCTCAGATGGAAGAAAAAGATGGGTGCCTGTGGCTAACTCTCTGCAAGGTGGACCAGATCAGTAGCCACGGATCATCTACAAGGATCTCCCTTGTCTCTGGATCTCCAGTGGTTGGTGGGCTAACACAAGCTGTCACTGTTTATTTTATGCTAAGTTGTTTCTGTGAGTTCACTTGTCACATCTGGTGTGAAGACAATGTGAAAATTAAATGAGTCAATCTTTGCAAATAGATGACAATGGAAAGGTGGTAAAACAAATAACAAAAGAAATAAGAAACTTTGCACATATACTGGTCCAGATGTGGAAAGGCTGGAGTGGGGCATATTGTCATGGTTACCTGGTGGGCCATAGATCAAACAAATGTTATTCTTTAGTCTTTGTACAGTAACAGCTTTGATTTTAATACCACACCCAGGGAAAAAAGGCAAATTAATGGTAATTAAAGTTTATAAATACAAATATTGAGAAATAAGAAGAGAAGAGATTGATAAGAAAATGGGTGAGTATGTTTTTACAAATAAACTCTGTAACTAGATAACCTGAAAGAACCTATCATATTTAGGAAGAATGGGTGTGTGGCCTTTACAACTATCAAACCACACAAGTTTATTATAGAACAAAACAGGGTCTAAATTTTTCAGCTTTAGGGAAAAGTGTGCAGGCTTAATAGGCTTATGAGTAATAACTTCTCTGCCAGGGTGAGCTTAAAGTTAATTTTAATGATCATACAGTGTATGATATGGGGGGCAGAAGGTGGGGGATAACATGTTACAGGAGGAGTATGTATTAGGCAGTTTGGGTACTTAGCCAATGGGAAAAGGAGGAGAGCAGCATGTGGTTGAGAATTCAGCATAAAAATGGAGGCTGCATGCTCCAAAATCTTGAGAGACTCCAGAGGGGTATGCCCCAGTGCACTCTCCCTTTATTTGAATGAAGTTAATTCTTCTGTCTCCTTTGTGGACACTGGTCTTTTGGCAGGGATTTTCCACACATTAGAGTGGCTTGGTCAGGAACAGGGAAGGGAGTGGTGCATGGGCCCAGGCTGCAGGTTTTGTCAGGATAGCTGATATACCATGAAAACCCCAGTTCTTGCAAAACTAGTGTTGCACTAAAGGTAACTCCTAGCACTGAGGAGTCAGTAAGGCAGTGATATCTGTTCCATGAAGGCTGAGAGGCAGTGCTCCCAGGAGTCCCCTCCTGTGCACTTTTTTCCATCTATTAATGCTAGGCATCATGGAATCATTGTACAATTCCCTTGAGCTGGAAGGGAACCACAAGGATCAGTGCATCCAACACTTCACCCGGCACAGGACAACCCCAGAAAACCACACCATGTGCCTGAGAATATTGTCCAAACACTTCTTGAACTCTTTTGGGCTTAGTGCTGGGACCACTTCCCTGAGGAGTACAACTCAATGCTCAACCACCCTCTGGGAGAAGAACCTTTTTCTAATTTCTGACTTAAACATCCCCTGACAGAGTTCATATCATTCCCTCAGGTCCTCGGGTCATGCTCTGGGTGACCACATAGAAGAGATCAGTGCCTGCCCTTCTGCTTCCCCTCATGAGGAAGTTGTGGACTGCAATGAGGTCTCTCCTCAGTCTCATGTTCTCCAGTCTGAACAAAGTAACCTCAGCTGCTCCTTGTATATTCTCCCCTTGAGGCCCTTCACTGTCTTCACTGGCCTTCTTTGGTTACTCTCTAATAGCTTTTTGTCCTTCTTATATTGCAGCACCCAAAACTCCCACAGCACTCGAGATGAGGCTGCCCCAGTGAAGAGCAGGGCAGGACAATCCCCTCCCGTGACTGACTGGCAATGCTGTGCCTGATGCACCCCAGGACAGGGTTGGCTTGCACCGATAGTAGCAAATGTTCAGCTATGCAGAGTCATGGCATCCCCACACCTGAAGACACATTGTGGAGTCGCATATGCACCACTTGCCATGGAGTAACAGATGATGGCCAAAATGAGCTCTTTTTGTCTGGTGATTTTCTCATAGCAGTCTCATTTGGGACAAAATCTTCACGTTGCAGTTATGGGCTGCCAATAACCATGATGTGCTGTTACTAAACTAATTCCTGATTGCGCTGGCTAAGGGTTAGTTGTTGAGAGCATTAGGAGGCTCATGTGCTCCATTTTGTTTATTCAGCAGACATCTCTGAGTAGTATCATTATCAGCCTAAGTACTGAGAGTGGTAGCTGCATTATCTACCACAATCTTCAAATATATTAAAAGAGACTTGGAGAGAGATATTTTTAATTAGAAAGGCTTGGAACATATGATAGCCATCAATTAAAACTAATATCCACCATTCTATTTCAAATTTTCCTCTTGTCCAAACCCTCTGAATGGTGCTGTAAGCCCATGGTGGTGGGTGTATTGCTTAGAATTAGACTTGATTTTTTGGCAGGTGATTGCCTCCTCCCCTCAAGGGATTGCTGTGCATCAGTGGAATGCCCTCCTTCTCTTTCTGTATGGATGGAGGCTGATGGCAAGATCCCAATCAAAACCGTGCTGCACTGATGTCTTTGCTGCATGTTCTTTGCAAATTGCACTGTCTTGCAACGCCCCCAGACACCTTCTGTGAAAGGAATATAAGCACCTATATGACTGAGAGCTGCTGTATTTTTCTAAGACATTTATTTTAAAAAATTACATGACCATAATTAGAATTTTCAGGAACACATCAGAACTGAGATTCTTTGCTGTCCTTTCCCTTCCCTTCCATTGTCTCTGCAGAATTAAAGAACCTTATTGTGTTGTACTGAGCAACACATGTTACGTCTGACTAAGCTATGTCAGTGCTGTGCTGTTTTCCACTCTCTCCTGGCATCTCTGGGGAAAATGGTTTATGCAGCACAGTACTCCCAACAACCTGCTGTGTTACACTTCTTTCACAAGGGTATGTGGTTCTGTGTCTCCTGATGGGATTGCAAGCTGAGGAGGCCTAGGGATACTGGTTATTCACATTATTAGATTTCAGAGGATCCCACTCACTGATTTGGGGCCAGAATAATTTTTATCCATGCTTATTTGGAGCAGGGTGGGGGAGAGGATAACACAATCTCTGGCAGATGCTGGTGCTCTAACCTATACAAATGTGTTCAGCTTTAGAAAAGCCTTATCAGTATGCATATCTTTGCTCTGGCCTACACAGTTTTTTTGCTTCTGAGAGAGGCATCAGAGCCTGGTAATGTCGGTGTGCTTGACTGTTGTAATTGGGTGGAGAAGCTCATTTAAAAATGAGTTGCCCCACCAATTGTTTGGTCAACATAGGACAAATAAGTAGTCATAGTGCATTTTTTAGGGCTTTGTAGAAGCTAGAAATTCCCCTGTACTACTGTGAAATCTACTCCAGAAAGTGCATACATGGTGGAAGTTGTTACTTTTCCTTGCAGATGATCTGGCTAGGCAGTTTGACTCTTCCAGTGGTGATTACATTGCTCTATGATAACTCTGCATTCTGTTTAGAACCCCATCAAAAAAGATTTGACTGTATTAAATTTTAGTTGTAATTGAATTAAAATAGATTTATCTGCCAAGATTTACCTGTATTAAAAACATCCCCAAGCTAAAGCAAAGCAATGAAAGATGCTTAGTCACACCTTGGAGAAAATGGATTAGTGCACACTGTCAACTTAATTAGTTAATAACAGATAATAATAACTGATTTCTCAAGATCCTGAGCTTTGGGTTGTCGTTTGCATCAGGTATCAGGTACCTTTCTGTAGTTAATATCTCTGTGGACAGCATTCCTTACAATCATGGGCTTGTGTTTTCATTAGCAACAGCAACAGTGGTTGTTTGAATGGCTTGTCTCCTTACTTTGGTTTTACTTGTCTCTTCACACTACCTAAGGTTTTTTTTAACGCAAAAACAAGTACTCAGGCTTTGAAATATGCAGTTGTGGTTTTAAATATTCTAATATAGTCCCCAAATGGGACATCCTATTAGTTTAAAAAAGTGACTGTTAAAATTATGATGATATTTTTGTTCTGTTTAGAAAGTATAGGGAGGAGGTCCCTTGGCAGAGAACATCTATCATCCCTATTCTCAGTGTTTTTCAAAGAGCTAAAACTTTTAAATTCATCTTACAATCCACACTGGAGTTTCTCATCACAGTGTTCTCATCACAATATTCTTACCACAGTGCAACATGTGGGGCTGTAGGCCCTGCGTACTCCCCCTTGATCTGTCTGTAGTGCTTGTTTATCAGGAAAGTGGAGGAGTGTCTGTGTGAAACACGGAAAATCTTAATGCAAGTTATCTCAGTGTTGTTAAAAATCAAAGTTGAGATTTTTGCAAGTTCAGATTCTGAAAGTAGAGTTATGGCTTAAGTCAACATTTGTATTTAGTAACTGTAAGTCCAAATGTCTTTCACTCTCCTGATACATCTGTGTCAGAAACATCATATTTATTTCTATTTCAGCTAAACGTAAGTAATTTTTGCCCATCAAAGATGTATGGTGCTACTGATAGCCAGAATATTTTTGTAAATTAGAAATCTCCAGACACTATACTGCACGCAAATATAGTGATATCAACTGTACTAGGTGACACACAGAGCCCCTCAAACTTCAGTCCTCTCTCACACAGAGTATGTAACTGATGCCTAGGAAAGATAAGCAAAACCCAAGTGTAGGGTAGTGGTACTTTCTTGGCACAGGTTCTGAGTTTCCAGTGATTTACAAATCATGGCTTAGGGACTTCTGAATGAAGGTTTGGATCCCTTCTTTAAATCATGTCAGACCATCTAGATCTCCAGCAAAGATATGCAGGAAATGCACTGGAAATGGTAGAACTACAAAGGGGTGTAGGAGTATCTAGTGCTTAATCCTGTGGAGGAAAATGGAGGGGAAATGCTGTCTTTTAACATTATCTCCATCTCATTCTTCTAAGTCTGTAAAATGGTACTAGGAGCATTTCCCAAAATTAAGTTCTCATTGTTTCAGCAACTCTGGACATGTTACTGGGATATGATGGGAGGACACAAAAGGGACACATGGTTTTAACGTGCTCATCTTGGAATATTTAAAGAAATGCCTTTAAGATTTTGAGAAGAGAGTGGAGACGTGGTAAAAATATGTAACACACACTGGATTGCTTTTCTTGCTGAAAAATTGGTTTTTTCCAAGCCCAGAACTTGAACATCTTTCAGATATATTGAAAAATCACCTAGCATTAGGATAGGGCTTTGGATGACAAGAAGAGTGATACTGGCCCTGAATGTGGCCATTCTAATGTCAGTGACGCAGGAGTGAGATCATTAGTGGTCATGATCATTATTCCAGTTATCTAGTCCTCACTATCTGCAGAGTGAATATAGTGGTGATGCCTAAAGCACGGATACCTGAAACAAAGACCAAGACAAAGTTAGGAGAGTAAAAAGCAGACAAATTTATCAAAGGCCTTTAGGTATATCCAGGGCAAACAAAGCCCCCTTGTGAGGCTACACCCAAAAAAGGACCCAGAGTTACAAGGTCTTCACACTTTATAAGTTCTGTCTTATCAGCATATTGGGCCTTAATTCTCCAATAATACCCTTAGGTGATGATGTCAACCACCCCAAGCCTGCTCCCCCCAGTTCACTGTTTACGTATTTTGGGGTTCTGAGGCAGCGAAAGTGTTCTTGGATTTCCACTCTGAGGAAACTGTTTTGGCTAAAGGTGCTGGGAACAGAGGTTTTTAGCATTTTATATGAAGCCCAGAACTACACCGATGCTACATATGCATGATGAATAGAAGCTGAAAATTCTTAAAGCATCAGTGGCCAAGATTGTTGTAATGAGATCCTGGAAAAATAATGGCATTTTCTGAACCCAAGTACAAAAAACATGTCCCTCCTTAAGCTGGGGTAGTGATTCTTCCCTCATATCTCAATCATCTCTCTTTATTTTTTTTTTTAAATATTTGTGTCCGCTGAAAGAAGACACAGAGGTTGCCTGAGGATTCACAGTATGTGATTTGTGATCAGAAAAATCAGACATAAGTCAAAGGGGAAATGAAGTAGACAACTGTAATGTAACCATGGGTCTGACTAAACTCCTTGGCTTTGTTTCTTCACACAATGAGTCTTTCACACTTGTCAGGAAAGACCTGGCCCTGAAAGACCCACCTGTAGTGGGGGAAAGAGATCTGCTTCTCCATACCCACCTGCTGGGTTCAGTGGCTTTTATAGTCACAGGTAGGTAGCACCAGTAGCAGCTACACTGCTATATATGTTACTGTGTGCCAGTGGGTGCCTTGCACACTAGCTCTCAACAGTTTTTTTAATCTCCTGGCTCTTCCTAGGTTTTGTCACTCTTCCCTTTACAGCCATATGAGAGGTTGGAGCACACAAGAATAAAGGAACACAGGCCTTGAATATGCTCGTCTGAGGTGCCCAATACCTTAGATAGCCTATTCCCACAACCTTGTCTTGTTCTCCAATGAAACAGAAGTTTGTTTGAAGTGAAAGCCATGCTTTTGTCCCCAGACTTGTTTGCAGATGACCAGAGGATCCTGGAAGAAAAAAATTTGTTCTTCCGTTTTCCCTGTGCTGAAAGCTTCTGCCGCATGGTCCTGCTTAGAACATACTGTTGACGATCTATGAGTAAAGTTTCCTCTCTAGGCAGGTGATGGGTATGGGCACAGATCATGCCAGTGGCTACATGTCCCACTACACAGGAACAGCGTTCACCATGAGCTTTGCCAGTAGCAAACACTGCAACCCACTAACTCTGCACTCTCCTTTTCCCCAGTGTCCCTCAAAGGTTTCACTGAACTGGGGGAGGTGCTTAATTGCACCATCAGCACATTCAGGTTTCTTGAGAGTATATCCTTCGCTCCATGAACTCTTTGACTTTCATAGCCTTGTTATTAGTGGTACGTTAGGATCACCTTTCTTCTAATAGTTTGGTTCTCTCCATTGCTCTGCCTTTCTGACGCCCATTCTGGTCTTCCCTCCACTGTGCTCCATCCTCCTTCTCACTGAAGAAGGCAGCAACCAAAAGATCTTTCTATGTCACCTTCTTATTGTTAGGGACTTACAGAAATAAAACAAAAAGAAAGAAGGCAACCAACAGAAAGAGAGGAAAATATTGCCTCCAAGCAGAATGTGAGAGTACAGAAAGCCTTGATGGATTTTAGCCTCATTTGAGACACTGCTGCTGCTGGATGACAAAGGAGAATCTCTCTCAGGGTAGAAATTCTCCTTAGGAGAGCCGTGCTTTGTGAACCTTTCCTTCAGATATGTTAGGCTCTTAGCACATTCATCTTCATCTTTCCTTGCTGTGCCATAAAGCAAAAGCTTTGTTTCTGATGAGGCTAGAGATCCTCCTAAACCTGGATAAGGCATGCTTTTGGAGATTTGTCTGGGCTTTTAACAACCTCTCATTTTACTTGGGGAGCAGGAAGGAAATTAGGAGGCACTATCATCATGCAGACATTGGTGTAGACATTATTTCTGCTGACTCACCACTGCCAGTTCTCCCCTCCCCCCTGCTCCAAGATATTTTCATGGATAATGAGTGGGCTCTAACAGTTCTAAAAACACAACTGTGACTGCAGCAGAGGAGTATGTTTTCTGGGTACATTGCCACCCACAGGAAATGACAAGAGGTTTTTGTTGCTGCCTTGGGGTTTTTTTAAAATTTTATTAGAATCATGGTATACATCCATAGCAGAGACTGAAACAAGTCCCATGTTTATGTTTGCTGTGTGGCTCGTGGTGGCATACAATACACCTAAATCCCCATACATGTGACTGTGGCTCAGCTCTCTCTGTAAATTCTTGCCCTCTTTTGAGCACTTTTACAATTGCATTATTATCTCTCCCTGAAGCCTTGGTCCCTGTTCTCTGTCATCAAGATTCAATCTTAGAAATAACAATCAGGATATAATGATCAGCAGTAGCTTTGGAGCTATCAAGGTCCATGAAGCAAGAAACGTGGTGTTCATCTCACTCCAGCCTCAGGAGACGGGAAGAAATTGCATTTTACTGAAGGTCGTCAGAAGAAAGGAGACACTCAGTTCTGTGTGCATGCAGACCACAGCACGGATAGGCTACACTGGAGGGCAGAGGGTGATTCTGCTTTGTGGGTGTCTATGATTTGTGAACCTACACCCTCAGATCTCACAGGCCTTTGCACCTTGTAGGACTGAAAGAAGGGAAGCCTTGGTTCTGGCTCAGACACCAAGGGATTGATTCTGGAAAGTGCTGTGCATACACAGTGGCATCCAGGCCTAGATATGAGTGTAGATTTGCCCTGAATCCTGTTACTTTTCAATTCTTGCTCCTGATTTATGAAAACTTCCAGTTGTTCCTCTGATACAGCAAAGACTTTCAGGCTTTGCACAGTGATCATTCATGTCCTGACTATACCTTTCCCTGATGCCAGGATACCATGGCTTTACTGTGACTTTTCCACATAGCAGCTTCCTGTCTGGAAAGGAAAGCAACTCCCTCCCTGTGGGCTCAACATCTCTGACTCTGTGTCTAAAAAGGCATCAAGGCAAGAGCTAAATCTAGGGAACAGAATAGTTCTCTCATGTTTGTATGGGAGGATGAAGAGTCTCTGTTTCTTTTAACAGTGGCCAAATAGGAAGCAAAAAAACCAGGTCTCTTCCCTGGTTGGCGGCTGTAGGACAGGATTAGGTGTCAGGAATAAATAGTGTCGAGAATAATAACACATCTTGTTTCTTTCATCACTTTGTGTATCTACAAGTATCCCATGGCTCTTCATGCTGTCAGGCTGTTGCAGAAACCTCTGAGATGTTTTGCGAGTGTCCTGCAGAAAACGAAGAAGGGGAATTCCACAAGAAGATAAAAGCACTTTGAGAGCTCAGAAGAGTATGAAGGCCCACAAGGCAAAACAAGTATTTGCTCTTTATTACTCAACTACTGCTTTTCCATTCCTTAACTGTTCTCTCTCCACAGTCTGCTTTTAATAAGAAAGTGAACCACTCTTACTGGAGTGATGACTATTTCAAAGATCATGGGTTATGTGCCAAAAATTCAGGAGGTCATTCAAAATAATAGGATTTAAAAAAAAAGAAAAATCAATATATTTATGCTTCTATGATTTTCTTTTTGGTGTCTGAATCTATAGTAACCTCACATTTTAAAGCTTCTCTCCCTACAACTTCAAGGATAACTTTCCCTTCATAAAAACATTGGTTTTTTTTCTGAATTCAGTACCTGGGGTTAGAAAAGAGGAAAAAAAACAAGTTAAATATAAAATGATAAAAAAAAATTCTGAAACACTTTAAAATCGTTAGTATTCTGATTTGACTACTCTGAACTACTGATGGTATCAGTGCGTGTATATGCATTGGTCAGTTCAGCACAGTAGTCAGTTATGATCTCAATCTAAAGCAAACATGAAGGGATCTTTTGTAGTATTGGAGTTTGGTAGAATATACAAATGCCTAACAAGTTTCGATTTGTTTGCAAAATCAAAACAGAAGAGCTCTGGCTCCCTTTTTTATAGACCCAACACAAACTACAATGCCATTTAACATCAGTCTTCATGCATGAAGAATCAGAGTAGAGTGTGGTATGTATGAATGATGTAACAGCACATATATTTTCGAGTACCAGGATGCTTTTGGCAGCATGGGGAAGCTGGAGGGAATAATACCATGATGGTGGAGTATTTTGAAAGGAGACGGATGCAGGCCCTACAGAAGCAGTAAGAAACACTGAAGGTGGAGTTCTCAAAATGTACATAAGTCCTTGCTTGTGCACAAAACTAAAAGCTTGCTAAGTCCCTTCTCTGTCCAAGTGGAGGTCTTGGATACATGGTGGTTCTTCAGTTCTTCCCTTTCTTCTATTGCTGCAATAGGATGAAGGGGCAGAAATAGGCCAGGTGGGAGCCATCTGATCCAGTCCCCAGCCACAGACAGACACAATGCTAGATCTGGGTTTCGCATTATGTGTGGCCATAACATAACAAGGCAGTCTTGCCTGGGGTTATGGTTTCTGAAAACCAGTGACTCACGCTGTGGTTAGAGGAGAGAGTTTGCTGCTCAGTGAGGCAGATGCAGCTCTGACCTGCATGTGGGAGCACCCACTGGCTCAGTGCAGGTTGCCCCTATTCACAGAAAAAGAAGCAATTTACTTTCTTCTTTTCCAGCCTCCTTCCTCAGGGCAAAATAAAAGCTGTGCCTGTTATGTACACAAAGATGAGGGATATTTTTGCAATGCTCCTGTCCCACCTGCAGCGATATTTTTTCTGTCTGTTACAACCCCTCTCAAATCTCCTTATTTGTACTAGCTACTTTCACCTAGATTTGGCAGAGGACCAGGGTTTTGGAGGATGTCAAGTGAAAAAAAACAAAAAAGAAAAGAGGGAAATATGGGTAGAAGAAAGGGGAGAGAGAATCCCTGTTTGCGTGCCAAACGAGGGAAATACAGCAGCACTGTGAGATCATCCTCTGCTCAGTGCTAGTGGATTTGCACTGCAAACAGCATTGAAGGGAGCCAAGCTGTGTTCATTCTTCTGTGGGTGGGACCATTTGTATGAAGCAAATAATCGGTATTTTTTAAACAGATTTTTACTGACTTTTCACATATTGATGGGATGCGCAATTTTTGCTGTCAATCACTCAGCAGAAAATCAAAAACTGGTGCTGAAATAAACTCTTTCCAGGAAGAAAAAAATTTGGTTGGACCAGGACCCCATTTATCTCCTTCCCATCACATGCACTTTGGGTGGCGACAGCACCTTCAAAATGGATGTGTTAACAAATCCTGGGAGCTTAAGCTGGGTGGAATTGACTGTGTAAAGTAGCAGATTATTGGGTGCTTGGGAATGTCTGTATTTTGTGGTTCTAAAATGCTAGCTGAATAACCAGCATAACAGATCATAATAGCATTGCATGTGCTTTACACCTAGCACCTATATGGCTCTTTCCTGTCTGAGATTTTCCTTTCGCAGCTTAGATATTTTAGTACAATAGAGATATCCCATGGAATTGCTTAACTCTGCTACTATGAATTATTCTCATTAGTGCCCAGAAGTACCTAAGACAATAGCTCTGTTAAGTTAGGCACTACTGACACCTGTTGTAAGAGACAATCCCTCCTGCAGAGGTTCTTCATTCTAAATAATCAGTCATGGACTGAGGGGAGAAGGTAGAGACAAAACTCCAAAGTGTGATTTTTGAGAAACAGAGGAAAGAAATTGAAATAATTTTCATGTTTAAACATTTGAGATTTTGAGGACCTTGTTTCATCAAAGAACAAAGCATGTTAACGTCACAATCAGAAATTACTCAGGGAGCGTCCATTAAAATTTCTTTTTTCCATTGTCTTGGTAAGGGAATTTCTTCATACAGGAGGGACCACTGCCCTAACAGGAGCCACCCCTTGAAGTAATGCCTGTGAGGTCAAGGCCAGCTGGCAGTTTACCCCACAGATAAACCCAATTTGGCACATCTCTCACCAGCCTGTAGTGATGTCCTTCCCAATTCTGGTGAGCACAGAACACACACAATCTTCCTCCATGAGTCATTTGGTCAAACCAAGCAATCTTTTCCTGTTAAATTTCACTTTGCTGGTGCTGTGTGTTTTGAATGGAGGCTTTTCAGAGCTGGTAGCATTCATTTTTTATTGTGGGAAAGTGTATTTTATCCACTTGTCTTGTATGCAAAATGTCTGTCCTGCTACAGCTCAAACTGCCATTAAAAATTTGCCTTGGAACAGAACTGAGCATTAAAAATGTGAGCCTGCACAGATGTTCCTGCAAGCCCTAGCCAGGTAACGTTCAAGGTACGGATACAAGGTCTTAGTAGACAAGCCCCCCACCTCCATCCCTTACCTATAAGCAAGCAATGCAGCAAGACTCAGCCTTTACAGGGGAGCTCCTCCAGTCATTATGCAAATCATTCCTTTCAGCCTTTCAGCTTCATTTGCATAATTGAGGAACTACATGGAGGGGAGGCCCTGACTGCTGGAAAGGGCTGCTTTAGCATGTTTGCTGAACTGTTGAACTGATAACCATTTTTCAAAGTGATCCTGTTTGTTCATAAGCCTATTAGACAGTGCTATTTTTAATTATTTAATACAGTGTGTTATATAAAAAAAACCACAAAAAGCAAATTAAGTTAGTTACCATAGCAGGTAGCCTCTTGGACTGCATTCAGTGAAGTAGATACTAACATGGAGAAAGGCTCATTAACTTTAGCAGAGAGACCCTTTTCTTGCAGCTAATAAGTGAGTCATACAGGTACATATTTTTGCAGAAACTGGGTATTTTTCCCATCACAGTCAATTGAACTGCCCATATTTTATAGCCATCTGTCTGCTTCAGGGGGTGTGAGTGAATTGTGTTGTTCAGTGTACTTTAAAATCCTAGCTTCAAAAGCAGAAGTAAGAATAAAAGATTTGTTTACTCATCAATATTTCCATTAAGGCTGGAAAAAATCTTCTCAGTAGCACAGCAGTATTGCCAGATACTGTTGTCATTTAAGGAGCTGGATATAGTTTGTATAATATAAAACTGAATACATACAACAGAATAACTTTTATCATGTGATATGGATTTTAATTGTGTATCTGAGGCTCTGATCCTCAGGATTCATTAACCATCCCCTCATCTAACCCTCCACTCATTAGCTGCTGCCTGACACCTTTGTAGCTGTCCCCAGCTTTGGGAAGGGCCTGTGATAAATAAAACTGCCCTGTGGCACAAGGTAAAATGCTAATGTTTTTTTCTGTGCTTCTTTGCATTTGTGGGGAGCTGCACACCCTGTCAGACACCTGATAAACTCCAAACAATGATGCTGGTCAGGGCTCCATGCAAAACACATCTCATGTTCTTTAGCTTCCGCTTGGTCAAATGTGAGGACTTTTTCTGCTATACCTTCTCTGTTAATACATTTTCCCATCTACAAAAGGAGTATTAACTTTCTGAAGATGTGGGTGATCACCACAATGTATGCCAGCCAGTCTTCAGTTAGAGTTAATGAGAATATATAAGATAGTAAAATACAAGTCTTTGCAATACTTAGAGCTTGGCCCTCTAAGAGGAGGAGCTGAAACGGCCAATTTCTTTGGTTTGTCACTGCATTAAAAAAGAGCATATTGGATTATACAATTCAATTTGTTCTACTGCTTCTTTGAATCTGTAGACACATATATTCTTTTTGATGTCCTAACACAACACCTTCTCCTGAAAGGAGAGCAGATGAGCTTCCATGTTTAGGCTGGCAACTCCAAGGCAGCTATTGTCACAGTGAAGGATGGACACTAGCACTGCAAATCTGACTATTTATTATTTTAGTCAACCAAAAGCTGTTGAATGGTTCTTGACAGATTTTTCTGACAATATAGAGAATTTAGAATTAGGTCTACTATCAGATTGAAAGGTATCACAGCAGCACAATGCATGTAAAGTCAGCATGGCAATTCATGACTATCCTAGACATTTTGCTGGAGTTTGTTGGGGTTTTTCTGTTTGGTTTCTGTTTGGTGCCAGAAGGCTTCTTGGTTCTCTCTTTCTGTAGCTAGAATGAGCTAAAGCGAACCACATGTTAAGTGAGTCACTTTTCTGGCTACAACATAGAATTTATACTTTTGATTTGCTGGTGCTGTCCTGATGCAGGGCCTGGGAAGCTGTGGTCTGGGTTGTCTAGCACCTGGGAACTGAAGCAGTAGACACATACCTGAGAAGAGAGTACCAAGACAAACTAAATCATGAGCATCCTCTCTCTGAATTGCAAAAATAAGAGCAGTGACCAGTCTTTTAGTTGGTATGAATTGGGCTCTGAATGTACAGAGTCCTGTGCTCTATCCAAAAAACCCTTGACTAGATTAATTATTTCAGCAAACAAATGCATTGCACGCTTATACTTGGTACATGTAATTAGTGAGATCCTCCTTATTTTAGAGAAAGAACTTCTTTATGCTAAGAAATGCAATAAAGTCTATTGATTAAATGAACTCACTTATCACATATACATGTGGTTGATAAGAGCCTCTTAGTATTTCCTGAGTAGAAAAGACAATTCAGCATTTTCATGTGGCTTCTATTAGTGTCTTCATTAAACATTCATGTCATTTTCTTCCTTTTCCCTTACTTGTCTAATAAATATACCATTAGAGCCATTAATTGCCCAGAGTTAAGTTGTTTAAGTGCTATAAGATATGCCAAGTAAATTGTTGGCTCCTAAGGTATTGGTTTTCTGTCTAGATAGCTGGTATTTTTGCAGTCCCTTGAAACTCCAAATTCAATCATCTCTGCAGCAGCAGAAAGGTAATTGAAACATTAGGCACAACTCCGTCCCCAAGGGAATGAAAAAACAAAAGATAGGCAAGCTTACTGTGGCATTCTACAAAGGTGGATATATTCCATTTTAGGGGGAAAAAAATCTTTACTCTTGGAATCAAAAACCTACTGCAGTGAGAATTCATAACTTTATAGAGGTAGTAGGAATGGAAATCATAGTTTCCCTGCTAGTTGCATAAACATGGTGTAATAAAATAGTTTAAGTAGCCTGGCAGGTAGACAGACACAGCTTGTGGGACCTTTAAAATCCACAGTTCAGGATCATTCCTGGTTTAGGGAAATCTGGAAATGTCAATCCTCGTCTTAGGTTATCATTCCTTAAACTCCCCACATTTATTTCAATTTATGCTTAGCCTGTGCAAAGCACTTGCAGACCTTCAAGAAGTATAGTACCCACAGGTAGGACAAGATAGATATGTCAACATACATTAAGAAAAGAGGGCAAGAGGTAATTCCTGCACAAGTCATCTTGAGTCATGGCAAGAAGTAGGGCATCTTCTGCTGCTCTTTAGAAGGACCATGAAGTGAGACAGAGCAGACTCTTTGTGGGTAGGCCTGGACAAAATAAGCCCTGACCTGCCTTTATCACAGACTTGTAAATAGGAGAATAAGGTGGCTAGGCAGTGGAGACTCAGACATGACAAGTAAGTAAATGGAGAATGACAAGGGGCTCTGAAAGTAGCTTCAAGAAGAAGGAGTGAGATGGTGATTAGGGAGGCAGCCAAGGGAGAGGATGTGTGGAGGTGATTGGTTTTGGCAAAGACCAGCAGACAAGAGGGGGAAGCTGAGTACAGGAGAAACCAAAACCAGGGTATGTTGGTCACTGAAGGTTTAATGAGACTATCTTCAAGAGAGAACACTAGGAAAGAGCGTGATTTCCAGAGACACTAGTTGCCTGCTGACTCCTTCCAAAAAGCTGAACCCCTAAATCCACCTGCTCCCTCTGGCTGACAGTATGATATGGTCCCAAAAGTAGTTTAGCAGGATGACTTCTAATCTCACCTCCATCTTCTCCTGCAGTGCCATTAGCTTAGTAGAGGCTGTGCAACAGCTGCAGGTAAGAAACAGAGGTGTTATGGCTCACAGATCTGTCTCTGCCGGTGACTGATCTGCTCAGGTCTGCTGAGGTTGTCCAGGTAACATGGAGCAGCAGTAAGGCTCCCTGTTTGCTGTGACATAGAAAGGTAGTTGAAGTAAGCAGAACCTCTTTCCTCTTTCCTCTTTCCTCTTTCCTCTTTCCTCTTTCCTCTTTCCTCTTTCCTCTTTCCTCTTTCCTCTTTCCTCTTTCCTCTTTCCTCTTCAGACAGATGTTTTTGATTGAGTGTGTCACTTTGGAATTTTACATTTCTAAATTAATCCCCAGACTGTACTGCAGCGGTTTATAAACAGAAGTTTTGTCTCTCTCCCCCTAGTGCTCTTAGACCTATGCAGTGTCATTTGTAGAATGCTCCCAGTTTTGGGGCTCTGCGTTTCACTGTCCTCCCTTCTGCTTTAAAGAACTTCTGCTCTGGCAAATGATGTGTACCTCAGCAGCACATTACAAACCAGATCCTGTGAAAAAGATTTGCCCTCGTTACCCTTACGGAAGATCTCTTCCTTTCTCATATCTTGAGGAGGATGTCATGTTTGCAACTACATTTCTGTCCACAGAACATCTAGGATACTCTTTGGTAGACTGATCATAATGCTGGAAAGAGGAGAATGTTCTCATTACATCTCTGTCACTGTTCTGGTGTTTATAGGAAGGGTATAGTCCTAAGCTACAGGCCTCATTGCACTGAAATGTTTCCAAAATCTTTCCGGTTATTAACTATAAAGTCACTTTTTTGTTACAGAAAAAAGAACAAAAGTATTTTTCATTTGTTGAAGTTACTATCCTCTTTCTACTCCAGTTTACCTCCAGCTAATTATAATTGTGTTGACTAAAAGCACTCCTTGGGAAGTAAGGGACTTGACTTCCTTAATTCTCCCATCTTCCATGCAGAAAATCCTTCTGTCTAAGGGGCAGGGTCCTTTGCAGGTGATCATTTCCCACCAGTCTTTACTCAGGCCTGAGTCAGCAGTTGCACAAAGTCAGCAGGGGGCTTTTCAGCAGCTTCAAAAAGCTGCTGGATCAGATGATGCCTGAGTGTGCTTGCTGAATAGGAGGGAGCAGGAAGCCTTTTAGCTGCCCGTGTTGCCTGGAGCTTGACAAAGCTGAATTTTACAGTTTACTTCCTCTCTGCCTTGAACACTCTTTTCATAGAAAGTTACACTGGGTATCTCGTGTTCACAGCGCACTAGGTATGTTTCACTCAGTTTGCCTCTACAGCAAAGTTTCTGCTGCAGCAGAGTTTGAAGCCACACATGAGAGAGAAAGCCAAGTGGGAGGTGGGTGTGAGGGATGCAGTCAGGTGTGGGTGCAGAGGGAAGTGACTAGGCTGTTCCTGAAGTCCTGTGAGGAACAGAGTGCCCAGGCATCATCCCCCTTCCCTGCAGTTTGCTGACTTCTTTGTCAGGCATGTTGTGAAAGCAGCATTTCAGAGAAAATCTCTGCTTGTGATCGGAGATTTCTGACATCCCTACTCTGTCATCATTAAAGGTTACAACCTACCTTTTTAATGAAGGTTTTTCCCATCAGTCATAAATATTCAGCAGTGACTAAATACTTAAGAATCACTTTTATTCTTACAAAAATTCCATCTTTGCATTTTCTATGAATAAATTAATGTATGTGGGAACTACTGGGATCTTGTGCCAGGAGATCTCTATCACTGTGTTCTGCTGAACTACAGAGCTGAGTTGAACATTGTCGTGTACATAAATTAGTTTCATATGCAAAAACTGGCAGAGGTAACAAATTATTTTTTTCAAAATGCAGCCTAATAAAGCATAGGCAGTCCCACTGGAATAAGCAGGATCTCCCAAAGCATGTAGCATTTTGACTGTGTGTTTTGAAGGTATTCTAATATAAGTAGAGTAAACATTTGGCCAATACAGAAAATGGGCATATCTCCACTTATGAACCCTGTTGTGGTTTCTGCATTCACTCGGGAAGGATTGTGGGATTGGTTTCCATAGGAACCATGGGAAAATGAAGAAAAAGTACTTACCTGAAAATCAGTTTCATAATTTTACCACTGCAAGACTGTAGTGAGGCACTGGGTACAGACTACTGGCACTGATCAGACCCCTGAAGAAGAGTAAGCTATCCCTGTCGTTCCTGCAGCATGAGAAGGCACGTGGGACCTGCACCCTTGACTCTGATGTGGCTGGGCTCTGAATCCTGTGATGGAAAATGGAGTTGCAGCAGTGAACACCCAGAATTCCAGAGGGCTCTGCAAATGTGAAGCATTCAGCACAACCCCTCAGAGGCTACCTGATTTACAGAGCAGTGCTTGCATGATGAGCACCTCCTCAAAATCTCCTCTGCATGGGTATGCAAAATGCAGGGGTGTGCAGCCCAAGGACAATCCCAGCTGGGTTTGGCTGCTTCATCTTTGTGCTTTCAGTTCTTCTGCCCCTCTTCATTTCCTACAGCTTTGCTACATCCGCCAAAGGGGAAAGGCTCAGCTTGTTCTCTCTCTTCGCCTTGGGTCACAAACACAAGTCTTTGCCTCCCTCAGCTTTAGGCCCAAAGGCAGGCTGCCAGTGTTGACAAACCCACATAGGTAAGACACCTTGATTTGTATGATTTAATGGAGCACCTGAGATTCTTAAAGCCTTATCCACAACTGGAAACCATCAGCTCCCACTCCCCGCTTCGACCTCCTCTGTTTCTGACTTTGGAGTCCCAGGGTACTTTTCTCAGCCTACATTCTGCACTACAAGATGGTAATAAGCAATTCTTTGCCCCTTTTTAGATGAAAAATATTTTTGGCACTGAAGTTTCTGTTCAAAATCAGCATATTTCCTCTGCAAAGCACTATCACTGGTCCAGCAACTTCTTGTGGCTTTCAGAACAGGGCAGTGTACTGTATCTAAAGGCAATACCAGCATTATGGTGAGCTTAGCGAAGAGTATATTTGATGTGCTCAAAGGTTTCGGAAAGCGATGAAGACCTTGTGGAATGTGTACAGCAGTCAGTACAAAGACATATTTGTAAAGCACAGGTAATCTCTCCCTCATAAATACAAATATAGAAGAATGGCAAGTTAAGCTACTTTCTCTATTGAGAAATTGTAGTATTTTTCAGGGCTGATACTGAATCTGTAGCAAACTATCTTGGAAGCCTATTTATGAATATGAATGCCTGTGACTGGTTTACCCACCTGGACTTCTCTGCACGTGATGTAAGCTGGGGAGTCTACCACAAACTTGGCATTAATTATGCACATTGGTCTCAAAAAACAGATGAAAACTGTCTACTTCTTAGTCTTTGACTATCAGAAAAGTGAAATTATTTTAAAAGCCTGGCTCTACTTTTTAAGATCAAAAAGAATCACTCATGTAATTTTTTTGCGTCCCATTTCAGTGAAACATTGATCTCTGAAGGATATTAAGAAAGCAGTGATGAATTATAGTTGAAAACAAAATGTATGTGTTTGCTGTCATACCCATCAAAGAAGCAGATCACTGGGAGAGCTACTTGCTAAGATTAGAAAGTACCTAGGTTTGGTTTTATTTGGGGGCCCTATTTCTGTTGGTCCAACAAAAGCCTACAGATGTGCACTGGAACCTAAAAACGGTCCTGATAAAATCATAGGATCTCTGTCTATGTCTTCTGCAATTGCCAACAGATTGGGTTGAACTATAGCTGAGAACACAATTCATGTAACCCAGAAATGAGAGAAGTTCTTGGTTTCTCCTATTTATTTCTCTGCTAGGTTGCTGCATTGGATGATGCCATATTAACAGCCCTACAGTTGTAGATGACTCTTTATGAAGGAAGGGAAATGTTCAAATTCTTGAGACAAATTAGTTTGAGGAGCTGTTCCCAGGAGTAAGGCTAGAAACTATACTCATTGACTCTGGTACCCCTATAAATTGTAGATAGGCCTTGCATTTGGTTTGGCTGCTGACAGTGACATTGCAGGACTTGGCTTGTTTGCTTGCTCTTCTGCTTCCACACGATGCCTACATAAAAATCTCTGTGGGAAAAGAGGTGGTTTGGGCATGGGAGAACTTGGACTGGACACTGAAGCTGCAGGAACTTCCAGCTTGATGACTGGAAAATGCAGTCCTGATATCCAAGTGACTGCTTCAGCCCTTCTGACCGCTCATATGTCTCAACAACGCTGTTATACATGGGTAGCAAGGCACCCTTCTTTGCATCCGATACATTGCTCCAGCACAACCTGTGTGACTAGTCCTGGACGCATGCCTGGATCTGGAGCCCGTCATTATGTGATGAGACAATTCTGCCCATGTAGCCTGATGCCTGAATATTCAGTTTGGGATTCTATGCAGCAGAGATTTCTCAAGAGGAAAGGTCTATAAAAGCACTTGTCTGCAGTGGGTGATGAATGTTTCAGAAAATTTAGCGTATCTGGCCATGCACTGCAACACCTTTCCCACAGTATTTTGGAGCTGGTTTTGAGATGGGAGAAAATGGATTTTGCATGTAAGATATCTTTGCATATTACTTATAACTTGCATCGAAACACACACATTAGGCAACAGCACATATCTGTGGTAGTAGCAGCCTTTGGCTGACACAGAGAGTCACAAGAAGGATGTATCACTCAGAAGGGAGAAGAGGAAACAGAAAGCACTCTTGTTAAATGGCAAAGAGTAGGGATCTATTCATACCAAAAATATTGTTTAAGAAATGGAAATCTAGTTCTTGTAATGCTAATGGAGTGGAAACTAGTCTTTTTGTGTCTTACCTGCCAGAATGGAAGAAGGATAAAAGGAAATTTCAAGAGCAAATAGCGAAGGATACCAAGGGCAATAATAAATTATTTGCTGTATATCAGAATATGAAGTTTGCAGGACAGTAAGTGTCTGTACTAGACCATTAGAGTGTGAAATGGACAGTCCTATTGCACAGATGTTAAATGATATTTTTGTCTTGGCCTTAAAGGCAAAAGTTATTGGGAAATAAGGATTGTCAGTTTATTTTCTCTTACAGCTATAGCTGGTAAGCATGAACATGGAGGCAGAGGCCTCAAAAAACCTCAAGACATTCCATAGTAATAAGGTACTAAAATTAAGGCAGATTTTATATATACTAAAAGAAAAAAAAGAAAAAGGGTAGAGATACTTGACCAATTCCAGGCACTGCCTTTTCATACCCAACAAACTAATTATTGGAAAAGAGAGCTTCTTATGTAGTTCACTTATAATTTTGTCAAGTGTCAGATATTTGGCTTTGTAGTCTGTTGTGAAACTTGGCTCATTGCTGTTTATGTTCTTATTTTGTTTTCTAGAGCTGTGTTCTGTATTGTTCTCAGTGTTCACCAAATACACTTTAGAATTAAATTTGGCTTCCCCTAAGAAAGAAGCACAGGAAATTGAAAGAGGTTTTTGCATAATGCTGGGTCATACTAGGCAACTTCTCAGCCCATTGTGCACTTAGCAGGTCCTGAATTCTGATTCTTGAGGAAGAAAGTAGTAATCCTCACAGGTACTAAATAGTCCTGTGATTGAAGACAAAGAATTACCAGTGGGTTGCCTGATTCATCTCTACCCTCACTGCTGAATACATGAGACAAAAATAAAGTGTTTCAAAATCATATATCCTATCCTATAAAAAATATAAAATGTCAATTCTAAAATAGTACATTCTGGGCAAAGTTCCCCCAAAACAGTAGGGCTGCAGTTTCTATTTCTAAATTGATTGTCTGTTTTTATTTTTTTTCTGTAGCACAGGAAACAGCTGCACTTTGCTACAAGCCCAACCAAATAATATGGGAGAGGAAAGTAGCCTGTCTTTACATTAAGCGCATCCTAGAGGTTCTTTAGTAATACATAACTATGTTAACAACTTCTCATCCAAGTGCCATGGACTCATTCTGACTCAGAATACATTCTGAGAGAAGACATAGAGTGAGGTGACTCCAACCTGGATGTTCTTCTGCTCCCAATAGAATAGCCTCTGGAGTACAAATCAGACCTTGACTCTACTTTAGCTGCTGTTTTTCGCTGTGATACTGATGCTTTTGCTCTGTTGGATGTGCAGAGGGCACCTTAACAGTGTCCTAACTGCAAAAGCTAGACCAAATATCGGAGGATTCATAAAAAGGGTACAAATTGCAAGACAGATAAAATCTCCTTCAGATTGTCTTTAGAACAGGCTTCCCAGGAAACTGAGTTATGCCACAGTCCCAGACCTACATTCCTGACAGGATTATTTTAGAGGGCTGAGGAAACATCCCCCTACTCTTCTGTGAGCAGCGTTTTTGCCAGCCTCAGTGAGCTGTTAGCTGTGTTTCCAGCACACAAGCCTGTACAATGCTCAGCTTTTTGTAAAATGGGCTCACTACAACTCCATTGCCTTCCAGATATCCAACACAAGCTATTCTTTGGATAAAGCCTATTGTGATGGTGGTCTGAGCTGTACCTTTAGTTCTATTATTGATCTTCACCTCAGTGGTTGCCCACCTGTAGATGTGAGCTATATCCATGTTTCCTGCTGTTGCTGTTTGTCCCTGGGAAGCAGCATTTTGCTTGAGATTGGACCTTGCCATCTTTCAGTATCCCTCCACTGTCTTTAAGGCTTTTGATTTGTGCCCAGTTCTCCATGGCCACATGACACTACGATCCCAGTACCATAGATAAAATGAAAACGATGAAAGGAAGTAAACAGTAGGGAGGGAATGTGTTGGCTTTGGTAATAGTCCATTATCAGGTGATGATACAGTATCCATTAGGGGTGCCCCCTTCTCCCTCGCTGGCTGCTGGTGAGAGCACAGAGGGCAGGGCTCTTCATTTCAACACACTCCACTAGCAGTGCCTCCTGCACTGAGAGAGGACTGGCTATGGTTGTGTAGGTTTCTGTTTGCAGGGTTTTGTACATAGAGCTCTGGGTTTCTGCCATGTGACTGCACCATCCTACTATATCCATGTTCAGACATCAGTTCTGCAGCACCTGGGAAAACTAAATGCCCCAAAAATGTGAATTTGCCACCTTCTGGTACGTCCCTACTTCACAGCATACATTTTAGTTCAGCAGCTCAGTTCCTTGTCCTGTCTTGCCGCTTTCTCTGAACTTTTGGTGATGTTATGGAAAGCACCAAGAAAATGAGCTGTACAATGAAAGAGTAAGCCCTTATCAGCACTGGTTACAGCAGAGCAAAACACTCTACAGCAAGAGGACACTTTAGTTTGTAAGAATTAGAATCAGATAGTTATCATTGCACTGACAGGTAATTATAATGATGATCTCTGGTCTGGGTGGCAGTGATTGTCTCCAGGCTCTGGCATGAATTTTTGACCTAACTCAATAGGTTACAGAAGGGCAGAAAAACAGTGCCTTTTACTTATACCAGCAAATGCCTTGACTCTCCCAGAACTTCATTGCTGAAGACATGTGAGCTAGCCATCAGTACAGAAAATCCCCTGATGTCTGAGACACTGCCTCTCTATCATGTTAAATAACCAATGGCAAAACACAAGCCAGATGAGCTGGGAGTTTAGGCGTTTGTACACAGGTTATAATCAAGAGGAAGTAGTGTTTTTGTTGTTTCATCTTTGAGGGTAAGTCCCTTATAAACTCTGATCTCCCTGTGAAAAAAAGTAAAAGAACTCCAGGGAAAATGATAAATACAATGTAAGAAGGCAGTAACTTGGCTGATTGAGGGTTATTTGTGCTTCTTTTTTCCTTTCCAGCCTTCAGTGTTATTTTGAGTAGCAGAGTCCAAGATAAACACTGTTTTGGAAACAAAACATGGAACTCTTTGACCTAAGTTAAAGGCCTTAGAGCCTCCTGGTTCATTTGCTTTCTCTTGCTCCAAATGAGCTACACTAAAAACACATGGTAGTTTGTTTCCCATTTGTTATTTAACAACCCCACATGGAGGACGTGTTCTGGCACAGCAGGAGCTCTGTTGGTTGAGATACCGGTTCAGAAGGAGGACTCTGCTCCCTGCCGCTGACAGAGGTCACAGCTGTGCTCCCAGGAGATCCCCAGCACTGTGTTCCTTTACAAGTACAACACAGATCTACGTATTTACCTCACCTTTTTCCTGCTTGCAAAGCAAGCTGTGTTTAAAGCAAAACAAAACAAAGCAATACCAGTTAACATGGACTAGTCTATTCAATTTTCATTTTGATCATGGAACTTGGCTCACTTTGAGAGTTTTAATCCTTTTCTAGGCACACTGGCAGGAAGGCCATCTGATGGTCACCTTATTAGTGATATCTTCTCTTGGAGTGAGAAGAAGGGATGGACAGAGGACCCATGCTGGATGATGTGGCACCTTCAGGAAGGATTTGACGAGTGAAAAGGGACGAGGGGAATGTATGACATGACTGCTTTGATCTGAGTCTGAAAAATAAAAGACAAATTCAAATGAGGAAAGTCAAGTAGTGTCCTTCTCCTTGGAAGCATACAAACACAGTCTAAACCTGTTTGGCATATGCGACCCTGAATGGTACTCCTCAAAACAGAGTAGCAGTCAAGATAAGCATCTTTGGTCAAATTTTGCCAAATTCTGCCAGAAAGCTTTTCCTCAGTTGTGCTGATTTGCTAATAAAAGCTAGAGTTCTTTAAGTACCAATGCTACAAAACTAATCCCTTGTCCAAAAAATAAAGCTTGGCTTATTTGGTCCACACATCATCACAGTTTTTGTACCACCAAGGAACGCAGCATAATCATACTGAGGGGAGATACTATGTGACTACTGGGCTCAAATAAGGCCCACAGCCACTAAAACAATGCCAGCAGAACTTTCAAACCTGTACAGTTTTCAGATCCTTCTAGTAATTTCCTTTCAGTTTCAAGAAGCATTGGACCACACCATCTCCTTTGGTGCTGGTGGAAGAACTGTATGTGGCTGCATACGCATTTCTCCTCACCAGTCTTTCAAGCAGGAAAGATCACTGATGTTGAAGGACTATGGTATCTTGTTCAACACATCCTCAGCTTCTGCAGGCAGCACTGATGAGGTCATCAGGATTGCCTGTGTAGCCAGCAATAGGAGAAAAGGGCAGAAATATATCTCAGAGTGTCCCCAGAGCAAGGTCCGTCTGAAGAGCCTGTCACTATCTGCCATACTGCCCATCTACAGACACACCTGTTCTGCAGTAGCAAACTTACCCTCCCTAAAAGGCACCAGATGATGCCTTGCTGTGATGCAAGTTCTCTCTGTATTACCTTTGGAAAATGTCTCCTTTTCTTGGCACCTTTCACCCATTTGGAAGCAAAGTCCTTTTCTGGTTTGATTTGGTTTTGTTTTGCTTTTTTCCTGTGTGTGACACTGAGAGCAAGGAAGAGGTTTGTAAAAACTTGAGACTAAGATGCATTTTGTATGCTGTGTTCATACCTTAAAGTGATTTAACTTGCATATTAGAACCTTGCTGTAGCTGAGCATTTGGCACAAGGTCATTGCACAAGAAATTGCTTCTTTTGTTTCTTAGCAAATGTATGCTGCTCTCCTCAAATAAAATGTTCAAGAGAAGGGCATAGCAATTCTGTATTTAGACAGGTATACAAATAATACAGTTGTGATACATTGTACTTCTCTGCTCCCTGCTCATAAGTGACTTCATTTCTAAAAAGAACTACAAAAAGTAAATAGGTGAGGAGCTTTCTCTCAGCACCACCATGTTGAGGCAATTTTCCCTTTTCCTTCTTTGTTCTGTAACTGGATCAGTTATACAATGTAACTTTAATTATCTCAATACAAAATTTATTTCAGATTCTCATGACTCAGATAAACATGAGCCTGCTGAGTCTGCAAACACTAAAAGGAAAAGCTCAGATACTCTTGGAACTACAGTGAAAAGGATTTTTCTTTATTTGCTTGGAGTTTTTTGTTTGGTTTGGTTTGTTTTTTGTTTTGTGGAAGTACTGTTATTGCTGTTGTCATCATCATCATCATCATCATCATCATCATCATCATCATCATCATCATCATCATCATCATCATCATCATCATCTTTGTCATTATTTGATTTGTTTGCATTTTCCCTCATCAGCTTGGGAGCTGGAGTTAACCAGGGTTTGGATAACCAAGGTTTTCAAGTACACAGTGATTGGGAGACTGTAATTTCATTGTAGAGTGTACAGCACTCTGCCTCACCTGCCCCTGCAGTAGCAGCTCTACAGAAATCTTCCATTGTGTTTAAAGAGTAACTGACTTACATAAAATATTTTTCAAAAATGAAAATGTTTGCTACTGGATCTTCTGGCAGAATCAGCTGTGCCAGTAAAAAGTGGAAGCTGCTTTGTGCCTAGAAAACAGATAGGTTTTGTTATGTTGTCCCATGCAGCTGTGTTTGTGCTACAGCCCAAAGCATTCAGCACCAGCAGGAGGCAAAACTTACTGCACTCTGCTGCCTCTAAGAAAGCCCTTCCCAAAGGATGAACTTTAGGGTCAGAGTGGCAGGTTATGCTGATATTTTTGAGCACATTAAATACACACAGCTGATATTTCTGTTTTCATTGATGCTTACTTCATGAAGCAAGTGAGACACAGACCTGAGGTACTCTAGAGAGGCTTTGTATGAATATGTAGGAGTATCAGAGCAGAAATTTCAAAGCTCTGTGCAAGTCAGTATGCTGTAAGAAGCCTGGGAGACCTCCTGCTCAGCAACACTGCCCTTATATGGCAGGTATGTTGCAGACAAGTGGTGCTACCCTCATCAGAAAAAGCCCAGGCAAGTACAGACGCAGTTTTCAACTTAGTAGGCACTACCAGTTTTATGCTTTTATTGTCCATAGAGCTATTATTGCCTCTATGACTTAAAAGGAGTCCTTGCTTTGAAAAGTGTGGATGGAGGTGTTATACTGTCTTTGATTCTCTTTTCTGCAGGGCTCTTTTATTCTCACTTTAGTGTCTCGACCTTGTCCCAGTGTAACTTTTCTCTCACAGGGATGGATAGGATATGCTTACTGTCTGAAGAATCATTTGGCTCCTGGATAAAATATCCAAGAGTATGAGGAGATTTGCTCTTGTTTTTGCATTAACTTGCTTACAGTTATCTTTGCAATATCCTTTAAAAAACGCCCATCTGCATGCACTTAAGCTCAATCTTCTAAAATGTAATGCTTGAACTCATGAGAAACAATAGTTTTCCTCCACAATAAAAAAAGGAAATAAAATCAATAGTTCAGAATTAACTAACTGTTGCAATTCAAGTCTTCAAAATCTTAAACAACCTTTTTTTTTTCTCCAGTATCTTTTAGTACAAGAAGATACTGAAATATAGAAGATACTTATCACAAATAAAGATATTTGGGAGGAAAACCTTATTACTGAATCTTTCAATGATGATGATGATGATGCAGCATTATTATCATTCCAGTTCCACTAAAGTGGCTAGGAAACATAACCAAATACCACTTCAGAATATCACATATATTGTAGTTTAGTTTCACAGTAGAGCATTAATGTTGTTCTGTCATTTGCAATGAGGAAGTCTTAGTAATTGCTTCTGAATATAAGATTTTAGTGTATATTTGAGACTGTTGGTTACATCTCACTACAATGCAGGACAAACAGATACAGACACAAGCACCCTGTGTTTTGTAAGAAATACCTTAATGTTCTATTAATGTATAATATATTAATATGTTACCTGTTTTTTTTCTGATTCCATCCCCTCTCCTACCCTCCCTCCCCTCCTTGGAGAGTCATGTGGGTGAGTAGTGAACAACAACGACAACAACGTTCCTTGGAGCCAAAGCCAAGTACGTTTTCATGTTGTAGAATAGAGGACTGCACGGGCCCTGAGAAGTCACCTGCATTGCACCACGCAATGTGTCAGGATCAAATCTAGTTACTAACAAAAGTGGGGAAGCAAGTTTATGTGTACTGTGTTCTCAAGGACCCTACATCAACTCCTATTAAGAACAGTTTTTTTAGGGTCCAATGAAAGTTTTCCTGCTGAATTATTAAACCTGTGACTTTTTGTTCTACCCAGTAAGTGTAAGAACTGCTTTTTCTCTTTCACTTTGCAAATTACTCATATGCTTTTTATGTGGCTTGTAGGGTCTTTCTGTTCTGCTCTCTGCAGGGGTTGTCCAGTTGTCCATTTATGCTGTAGATATTGACATGAGTCACAGTGACATTCTGAAATTTTACTGGTGTGAAGATTTTTGGTTCAATGCTTTTTCCAAGTTGTTATTTCTTTAGAAAACTATGCAAGGGATTAACTGCACTATTTTCACGGAACTTACATTTTGTATAAACGTTAATATTAAGCTTGCATTGTCATTGTTCTTCAAAGCAATAAGACTGTGCAATTCCTTTCAGGTAGTTCAATCTGTCCATAAGAATTGCCGAGTATACCTTACTATAGCACAGTAATTCCCTGTAAAGACTCTGCTATTCCAGACAAAGCGCTTGATTTTTCTGTAGGTGGAAACTGTTTTGCAGCAGGCTCTCCAATCCATTTCCTCCTGTGGTTGTTCTTTGTGCACATGAAGTGCAGCTTTATCTTACAGAGTATGAAATTGAGATTAAATATCCCACTTTAAGACAAGTAATAGCAATTCATGTTTTTGTAGGTCTCCAAAGGTTTGCAACTTTATGTTTCCAAGCATCAGCTTCTGCAAGGAGACAGCTCTGAAGAGTAGTTTCTTCAGGTTTAGATTAAATGTCTTCTCAGCATTTCCTTACAAAAAAGTATAGAAAATACCTGTTCAACAGAGGTTTTTCTTCAGCATTGCAGAAGCCATTTTCTTCTGCTCATTGTCCCTGAGCCATTCCTTCTTATAAACCTCAGTTCAAATATTCAAATATTTTCCAGTTGGTCTGAAAATAATTCATGGAAGAAAGTAATTGTTGGATCTGGTTTTGTTTCAGAAACTGGAATTACATGTCAATGAATTAGCATGCAAGCTCACGGACCAATTTTTTACCATCCCAGGAAACTACTAATATGATCTCAATGACCGTCTTGGAATCAACTAGGAAAGAACTAGGTACATCTCATAGTCAACCAAAGTGTTCAATTTCTAAAATAGTATAACATCAGTGTAGCTCCATCAATACTAGAACAGCTCTGATCCTGATTTAGGAATTCTTGTTATTGTGTAAGACATGTTACATGTTGCCATGTTAAGTAGCACTTGTTTCATCATTTGGCTTTCTTAATTTCTAGGAAGCAGACAAAAGGGAAGGTGTTACTCTGCATCAACTGTTCAAATATATTTTGGCCGCAGACTATGATGATGCAGTATTCTAGTGCATTGGACGTGTAATCTAGCAACTACTTTGTCATGTGACTGATAAGCATCTCAATATTTGTTATTGTTTTGGATATGTGGCTCTTCCAGGACTCCGAAGAGAATGCGTAGGTCTCCTGCATGGACAATCTGAGGCAAGATAATCTGGGAAGCAGTGAAATCATTACTCACCAGCAGAAGGACATTCACTTCTTGTTGGGTTACTCTCTAATGGTTAGGTGAGAAGAGTGAGTGAGGTGGTCAATAGAGGAGTCTCTGCCTTCAAGGCAGAGGCAAGTGCATGGCAGGGACATGTTTCCTCTATCTAGGGCTGAACAGATTTCACAGGGTGGATTGCCCTTCTTTCAGTACTTTGTTCTTGTATATTCCTAATAGGAGCACTCTGACACAAACGAGGACAAGCGTATGCACAAATACAAAATATCTGGGTCTTGAGCAGGAGTATAGACAGGTCTTTCAGGGTTACATATAGAACAAAATAATAAAGCAGGCAAACGTTCTTGAAGAAGAAACAAGCTCCTTGGCCAGTCATATGAGATGGAGTGTTGTGCGTAATACAGCAGAGGCAGAACTGTCCTTTCTACTCAGCTTTAGCTAGATTATAATTTCAAGGCTTGATCTCTGCACACAGAATCTTAGAATAATAGAATGGTTTGGGTTGGAAGGGACCTTAAAGATCATCTCATTTCAATCTCCCTGCCATGGGCAGGACACCTTCCACCAGACTAGGATGCTCAGAGCCCCATCCAAACTGGCCTTGAACACTTCCATGGATGGAGCGTCCACAGCTTCCCTGAACAACCAGTGCCTCACCACCCTCACAGCAAAGAACTTTCATCTCATACCTAATCTAAACGCACCCTTGTGAGAAGTCCCAGTCCGTCTTTGTTATATGCTCCCTTCAGGAGCTTAAAGGCCACAATTAGGTCACCCCAAAGCCTTCTCTTTTCCTGGCTGAACAATTCCAACAAGCCCTTCTTCATATGAGACGTTATCCATTCATCTGATCTACTTGGTGGCCTGCTCTGTAGTCACTCCAACAGTTTCATGTCCTTCCTGTGCTGGAACCCCAGAGCTGGATGCAGTGTTCCAGGTGAGGTCTCAACAGAACAGAGCAGAGCAGAGGGGCAGAATCCTCTCCCTCCTCTGCTGCCCACACTGCTCTGGATGCAGCCCAGGACACGTTTGGCTTTCTGGGCTGAGTGCACATGGCTGGGTCATGTCCAGCTTCTCACCCACCAGCATCCCCAAGTTCTTCTCCCCAGGGCAGCTCTGATCTGTTCAACCTCAGCCTCTGCTGATAATTGGCATAATGAAAGATAAATAATTGAGTCTACAGAAGAGGTACCAGGAAGATAAGTAATACAGAAAACACAAGAGATTTGAGATTCTTACTTTTGGGGTGGGGAAAGTAAAATTAAAAAAAAAA